>RJWM01005694.1:0-89914 GCA_004363535.1 Dasyprocta punctata
TTTTTTGTGCGGCACCAGGGATTGAACTCACAGCCTCACGCCTGCCAGACAGGCGCTTAAGCCACTGAGCCAAACTCCCAGCCCTAGTTTTTTGAGGCAGGATCACACTATGTAGCTCAGGCCGGCCTTGTGCTCGCGTTGTAGCCCAAGCTGGCCTCGAACTCACAACGCTCCACCTACCTCTGCCTCCTGAGTGCTGGGATTAAAGGCACGCACCACCACACCCGGCTCCACTCCAATTAATCTTAAATTATTCTTCTTTGTCTCATCTAGCAGCAGCTGCTGGATTGATTTCTCATGGTCCCCTGTTGGTTTTGAGAAATCTTTCTTTTCCTGATCACTAAGTGCAAGCCTGTCTTCAATATCTGAGATTCTGTCCTCACATTGTCCTAATCTGCTTTGACTACTTTCAGTGGAGTTTTTAATTCTCCTGGATATGCACTTGAATCTTCTTTATGTATTCCATTTCTTTCCTATGCTGAGCTTCCACAATTTGCTTGAGCTCATCTTTTTTTTTTTTTTTGTCTGTATCTGTTCTAGCATCGCCAAGCATGGTGTGTATTTTGGTAATCTCTGTAATTATTTGAGAGATTATTTCTGATTCCCTTTTTTCCAGAGTCTCATTCAATTGCTTTGTTATTACTACCTCAGAGAGACCTGGGTGGGGGGCTTACAAATTGTCCCACCTCATTGCTCCCTGGATTTGCCTTTGGCGATCTGGATGTCTGGGTTTGCATTTTGCTTAAGTGTCTTCTCATGTTATTTTTTCACTTTTTTAAGTTTAATTACTTGGGTGATACTTGTAAGTTGCCTATGGTGGCTTGCTTTATTGGAAGCATTAGACCCTTAGGTTATGATTACTTCTCTGAGGTTTCTTCCAGGTGCAATTGGTTTTTGGGTTTTGACTCTGTTGGAAGATTTTACCTCTTCAGTTTGTTGGAGAGGAGAAGTTTTTGCCCATTTAGCCTAGTCCCTGGTTCTTTGGCACTGTTCCACTGTATTTTCTGTGACCCTTAGTTAATCTCAGTCAAGGATTATTAGGACCACCAGTGCCAGCCATTGAAGTCCTCCACATCTGTTGCATCTCTCCACTGCCGCATCTCTCTGCAGAGGCTTCAGGGGTCATCAGCCATCACAGTCACCATGACAGTGGTTCCCAGGTTCGAACAGCTCCTCTTGTGCAGTGAGTCCTGTTTGAGTGCTAAGGCACTGCCAGCCACCATCATCTTCTTCATTGAAATTTTTCTTTTTACTCTCTCTGTGGGCTTCAGTTTGCACTTCAGATTGTTTCTGGGTCCAGGGGACCCACTTCCTTCCTTCTTCTCTTCCTCATGGCTCTCAGAGAGGCTGTTTTCTCTGCTGCTTACAGCTCCTCCATCTTCCTGGAAGTCTCATTTTTTATTTTTGAGATAAGGTTTCATTAAATTGTCTATGCTAGATTTAGGATCCTGCTGCCTCAGCTTTCCTAAGTACTGGGATTACAGGTCCACACAACCTCATATCACCTTGTGAAACAGGCAAATATTCACCTTTAATTTTGCACTGAATTGCTTTGTTTGGTTTGACCAATAATTTTGAAACTTTTATTAAATCTTAGCTGTAGGCTGTTACAGTGTTGTCTTGGTTACTTTTCTTTTGTTGCTGGGACAAAATACTTGACACCCAAAGTTAGGGAAGGAAATGTTTACTTAACTCGCAGTTTGTGGAGGTTTCATTTTGTAATCAACTGGTTCCAATGCAGGGCAGAGTGGCAGAGAGGCTTTGCAGAGGAGAAACAGCCCATGGCCAGGTAAGTGGAAAACCTGTCCTTTTAAAGTTAATAATTTTTGTTTTATTAAATTGGGTGCACCAATATTTGGTGTATATTTACAATTGTTGCTTCTTCCTGTTGAAGTGTTCCCTTTACCAGTATGTGCTAGCCATCACTGTCTCTTCTAGTCAGTTTTGCTTTGAAGTCTGCTATGTCTAAATATAGTATAGGTACTGCTCCTTGTTTTCAGGCTCCAGTTGAATGGAATATTGCTTTCCATGCTTTCACTTTCAGTCTGTATATTTTTTAATGAGGTGTTTTTCCTGTAGGCAGTATGTATTCATGTTTTTTTTTATTCAATCTGCCAATCTTTATCATTTGACTGGGGAATTGAGACCATTGATATGGAGAGTTATTATTGTAAAGTATTTATTGAATCCTGTCATTATATCATTTTTGCAGTGTTGATTCCTTTATTTATTTTTTTGTTTAACTGTTCTCCTGGTTAGATATATACTTTCCTTTGGGTTCTTTTGTGGTGGTGGTCTTTATATCTCTGTCTGGGATTACCCGAAGTATTTTCTGCAATGCTGACTTAGTGGTCATGTATTTCTTTGTTGTGGAAAGTTTTTAGTTTTCTGTCTGTCTAGAAGGTAATTTTGCTGCATTTAAATGTTTGGGTTGACAATTTTTTCTTTTAGGGCTTGAAAATCTTCACTTCCAGGCTCCCTGTGGCCTTTAAGTTTTGTGCTGAGAAATCAACACTTATTCTGATGGGTTTGCCTTTATAGGTTACTTATTCTTTTTTTTTAACACCTTTTAGTGTTCTTTCCTTTTGTTGAATTTTTGGAATTTTGACTGAATATGAGGTTATGTTCTGCTCATGGTTATTTGGAATTCTATCTGCTTCTTGTACTTGAATATTGAATTTTTTCCTAGATTTGGAAAATTTTCTCCTATGATTTCAGTGAATTAATATTTTTATATCTTTTGAGTTATCTTCTAATTTTGTCTTTATTTTTGTTTTTCTGAAGTTGTTTTCTCTGTTTTTGCTTTTGTTTTCATCTACTGGCTGCTGGATTCAGCTTGTATGATGTCATTTTTAGGGTATCGTTGAGTTTATAAACTAATGTATCCACCTTGTCTTCTATTTCTGACACTCTGTCATCTCGTTGGGGGTCAAGTTGGTACCCATCTTTTTCATTGATTTTTTTTCCATATCATTTATCTCTGCTTGCTTTCTTTTTATGCTTTCTAATTCTTTTCTGAAATTGTCTTTCATGTCCGGCATTGCTTCACCTAACTCGGCTAGTTTACTGTTTTTTTTTTTTTAAGCCTGTTGAACATTTTCTTGATAAAATTTTTTATCTATTTAATTGAATTCTCTTTGAGCTCATTAGACATCTTCCGCATTTGTTTACATGTTTTTTTCTTTTATCTCTTCGAACATTTTGACCATTTGGATTTTTGAGTTATTTATCTACAGCTTGCTCTACTTCATTGTCCATGAGATCAGTTTTTAAGGAAGTTAGGGATTTTGTAGGTGGCCTCATTGCCTTGCTTTCTCATGTTTCTATTGTTTTTGTGCTGTCATTTGAAGCCCAGTTAGGGCTGAGAAACTTTGTTACTACTGTGTGAGATCTCTTTAGCTAGGTTCTGTCTCCCTGTGGTATGTCTCTGGGTTTGGATATGATTTAGTGTTTATATCCCTCTTCAATCTATTCAGCATAATACATGAGGGTCTTTTTAGTGTCCAGTCTTCTTCTGGGGGCTTGATACCCAGGACCACTGAGAAGAGAGAAAACGAACTACAGTAATGTTGACAATACAAGGAGAAGCAAGATATTGGCATACATTAAAAATCAATTTAAAATAGCTACTATGCCATCAGTAACAATAAAAAGAAATCAGCAATGATAATAGAATCAATGACTAAGCAGCTGTTGGCCTTCCATAAGAACCAATAATAGGTAAAACTCTACCATTCTTAACAATAAGAAAGGGATCTGCAATAATAATGTAGGCACTAATATAAATTAAGTACATACAGTCATTATCTACTAAAGCAAGAAGTATATCACCATTAACAATAGAAAAGAATTCAGCAATAACAAATATCTAAAAACTAATAGTACTTAACAGTACTATTAATGGAGGAGTCAAAGAAAGGAAAAATGAAAGAAGTAAAATTTGAAAAAGAAAAGATGAGAAGGAGGTGAGGAAAAATCTGATGAAACAATAAAAGAGTTAATAGAATTAGGTAAAAGTAATAAAAAGAAAAGAAAAATAAGAAAAAATAAAAATTAAGAGGAAAGATTAGGAAAAAAACCCACAATAACAATGAGAAAAATAGAAAAGAAAAAATGAGTTCATAAACATCCCTCTTCATGTGTGTATGAGTGTTTTTTTTCCCCAAAGCCTGTGGTATTGCAATCCACCAGATATGGGTGAGGAAATAGTGAGTCACAATTTGGGATTATTTTGTTTTTATAACTAATTTCTGCTGTGTGAATGTTGAATCTTGCTCTGCCTTTCCTGTTGAGTGAGGTTAGTCAATGGTGTACTGTCTGCCTTAGGGTTATATTCACTCCAGGGACTCCTAGTGTTTGTGCTATTCTGTGTGTCTAAAATCATCTGACTAGCTTTATGTCTGGTGGGCTCATGGGGTTCCCCACTTTTCCAGAATTCTTGTTGCCTGGACACCCTAGGATATAGCAATTATCCTTGCTGAGGTATAGTCTTGATCATATTATCAGATGGGCACATCAAAAAGACCACTGAGATCTGCTGGAACTAGGTGGCAGGGGGAAGGACAACCATCTGCTGGACTTAATGTCAGCATTTTCAGACCCAGGTCCCTCAAAAAACCACATAACGGGCCTGGGTAGGACTGCTGTGTCCTTCACAACATAAGCATGCTACTGCTTAATCTTCTCAGGAGAACTGTGACTGTCCCATTCTTCCATGACTGTCCGTTGTGGCTATCTTCCACCCAGTCATTGTGGTAAGGTAACCCCAGAGACGTGAAGTGAAATCATGTTGTGATTTCTGATTCCAGAGTAGCTGAGTCTTAAACAATAAATAAACCCTTTCCTCAAATGACTTCTGATTATATTACTCCAAAATATGGTAGACATTGCAGTGAATTTCTTCTCCAGCTCTAGTCTGCCATGTGGAAGGAGTCATTTTCAGATAAAAAAAATCATGCACCTTACAATACCATAGGCTTTTCTTGGGGTTACCACTGCTGGTCCATTGTTTCTCCCTGGGGCTGCTGATCCTCTCTGGGCTTATCAGAGCAGTGATATGAACTCCCCAGGAGCCGAGGTTCATGTTCCAGACTGGTAAGTTCTTTTCTCTGCATTGTCTTCACATTCTCTGAATGCAGTTTGAAGTTTTTCTGTTGGATTTTTCTTGATTCCTGGAGCTGTACTTTCTTTTAGTTTCTAAATTGTTGTTTCCCAGGTGTCTCAATTCCAGGTACTGGAGAGGCTGTATTTTGCTGTGGTCTTTACTCCATCATTTTTAACCTTGGATGAAAGTTTAGAAATAACCTATTTTTGCCTATAGTATTAAGGCAGTATATTTGTTAGACTCGAGAGACTTGACCTCCTTTTAACCATTGTTAACCAGCTAAGATATTAGGAGAATTCTTAAATTTATGATGTTGACATTTTCTGTTTAACCATTTATTGTACTTTAAAAACATGCTACACTTATTCTCTCTATGACAACATTTCTTCTATCTCATTTCAGAAATTGTTAAGACAGGGCTGGGGATACAGGTCAACAGCATAATCGCCTGCCTGGCAAGTGCAAGGTCCTCAGTTTGACCCCTAGTACCAAAAAAGAAAAAAAAAAGAAATTGGAAAGACACCACAGTTGTGTGTTCCTAATATTGGACAATGAGTAAATTCAAGAGATTTTTTTAACATCTTCTATATCTTGGAATTATAATTGCTTCACAATTAAAATTATAATTGCTTCATCAGAAGTATGCTGCAAACAAACCACCTAAAAAGGACAAATTCTGAATATGTGTCTATGCTAAGAACCTTCTAGCTTAATTGAACTAACCTTGTTAAATTGTCAGAAAGACAAATGGCGCATATTTTTCAATTTGTTATAAATTCTTCTAGGGTCAAATTACCTCAGAGGAAGATATTTGTGCCCATGTGTAACACTTATAGATCTCAAAGCTTTTCATACACTGATGTTCTTTTAAGGTAAAGAAAGATGCTGTGGGAAACAGAATAGCTATTGTTACATTCAGTTAAGAAGTTTGGCAGAGCTAAAAGTAGTCTGGTTTTCTTTCTACTGCAGTTTTCAAAATGTCCCTTGATACCTACCTCTTGGGCTGGCTACAGCTATATACAGGTGACTAACCTTGGTTTTCAGTTTCAATTTCACAGTTATGTATGTTTCAACCATTCATTCTCCACTCATCCCGCCTAGTGGATTTGAAATGTAGTGTGTATCACTTCAGTAGCAACACCTTTTTTTTATTAGAAGTATACAAGTTTGATGTGTGCATGGGTAATGTTTTTTCAACTTTCTGCTATCTTTCCAACATACTAGCAACTTTGGTGTATTTTTCCACTTTCTTACTGACAAATGTGTCAATAGAACAGTTTGGTTGATCAGTTTGGCACCACAACCTTATAAGGTTACTTGATGTAGGTTATGATATGACTCACACTTTTTGTGCCTACATTCAGTCCCTATTCCTTATCAGAGCTACAAATTGGTGTGCCTTGTGTCTACATTCATTCAGCTATGTCCTTTCAGAACAGTCATTTGCATATAGTAGACTTTGTATAACTAATACTTATGATGATATTTTCAGTCTTCTAAAAGTTCTCAAGATAGGAGGAATGATGTTGCAAGAGGTTTTTTGTTTTGTCTCAATAACTGCTCTTTTACTCTAACCTAACATGGTAATGCAAAGCACTTAGTAACTCTGAACTCACTGGATCATTTTGGAATATTTATTCATAGTCACTCTATCATGAAGTGACTTTAAATCATATTTTGTATAGTGTTTTACAATCAACCTATTCTTCTGAATTATCATCCCCATTTTACATATGAGGAAGCTGGCTTAGACCAGTTAAAGAAACTTAACTGAAACCACAGCTCAATTTTAAATCCAGATTGCCTCCAAAATGCTCTGCCACATTGCCAGTAACTGAGAACAAAGATTTAAATCCAAGTGGTGTAGACCCCCAAATCCACAATTTTTGTTTTAAAAATTTGACTCCTTGTGAGATAAGAAGAGCTCTCTTTAATTAATGAATTGATTAAGTGATATGTGGTTCAAAATTCAAACTGCACAAAAATACCCAGAGAATTTTTTTCCTGTTCTTGACCCTCAGCCATCTAGTTCCCCTGCTTGGAGCCACTGACTGATATTTTTAAAATTTTACTTGTTCTCCTAGACATATTTTATAATTTCAACTACTATATTATACCTTTCTTTTGATTCACTACAATTATCCATAAGACATTTAAAGACCTGAATACATGCTGATTTTTGACTTTGAGTGAATTCGGAAGTCTCTATTATAGGTAGAGGAGAACCATTAGTGCAAGCAACATTTATCATCGAGTCGATGATACAGAGGATGGACTAGGGGCTTCACTGGAAACAGTAGGTTGGCCCAATAAATTCTCGAAAGAAAAAATTGATAGGAAAAAATTAGAGGGAAATTAGAGAAGAGCTAGAATTTAAACCTGCTGGATGAGAGTCAAGAAGTCAAAGGTGACTCCTAGGTTGATGAGATGGACATTTTAGGTGTCAAACTTTAAAAGAGAAGGTAAAAAGAAATACTTAAACAATCCACAATATACCTGTCACTCCATACCTTCGCTTTCCGTTTGTATCACCTATGTCTGTATGCTACTACAGTTCCCAGAATCCCACGCTTCATCACAATACCCGTAGAATATGCTGCGCAGAATTCTGGGACTTGAGGTCCGCGGCCTATTTACTCAAGTTAGAATAGGGGCCTGTGGAAACATGAAGAGGTAAGGGCTTGTCTGAGTTGCAGGCGGAAAGAGGAGTTCTGTTCTACCTTTTATTTTGAAAATGGCTTTTCTGGTTTTCTGTTAGGAGTATATCACGTTCTTGGGAGGCGGTTTCTTTTGATCGGGAAGACAAAGGAGAAGGGATGAGGGAATACGGGCTGGACTGGCCTGAAGGGTGAAGTTCAAGAAGGGCCGCGCCTGGGCGGTTTCGATAAGAATGGCCTCCGGGCACAGCCCCCAGCAGCTTGCTGGGTGCTGCTTCTTCCTATGTCAGATAGACCAAAAAGGCCTTGGCTGACACATTCCTGGAGCGGGAATACCCAGGCCAGCTCCTCTCCGTCCCGCCCTACCTCCACCTCGTACTCAGAGATGGGCTCAGGATTGGGTCCATTTATTTGCCTTGTGTGTGTACTAAAGCTTGGCAGGGGCCACGCAACCAGGTAGCGCTTTCAAATCTTAAAATGAGAAGGTGATATTTTGTTTTTACAGATTTATAAGGAAAACACAAAACCGACTCCTTGTGTTACAGTAAAAGGCATTTCTTTGAATAGTTCCCCCTACTGGTTCTGCAGTAAATAGCCGCTTGAACCTAGATGGTCCTTGTTGAGAGCCAGACCCTCAAAATTATGGGCAGAACAGAAAGCCTTTTAAGGATCCTCATAAAATTAGTTTGTATTTACTGTACGAGAGAATCACCACTCTGGAATAGTCCAATGAATTTAAAATACCGGTATTTTGCTTTGCGCTTTCAGTTCCTTGCATCTTTAAAAAAAAGTTTCTGATTTTCGTGCCTAAAAGAACCTTAAAAAATTTTAACGATGCATTTCATGTATACAAAATAATGTGTATAATGTATGTGTAGTTCAAAAATATTCGAAGGCTTGTATCCACTAAAATCTTAAGAAATGGGACATTGTAGTACCTTGGAAGTTCTTTGTGTCTCTCCACTGATTGCTTCTTCCCCTCCCTTTTCTCCCATGAAATGACCTCTTTCCAGGATTTTGCATTATCCCTTGCCTTTTTTTCTTTTAAAAATATTTTTCCATATACCAATTTATTCCTGAACAAAACGTTTCTATTTTTACCCATTTTCAACTTTATACAGGTAGACATATAATTATATGAATTGTTCTGACTTACTTTTTTAAAACTCAGCATTTCTTTTTGAGATTCATGTGTGTTGCTGTATTTGGCAATGGGATAGTCATTTTAAAAATAACCCTTAAATTTAGCAAGAACTTCTGGAATTCTGAATAATAAAAACTGAGATACTTAAAAGGATGTAAAGATGCTTTAGAATTTTCCCCAATAATACGAAGTCTTTACAGAGCATGTGAATTTTGCTTATTTGTAAAGGGATTTTTCATGGGGTGTGGTGGCTGGTGCATGACTGTAATCCCAGCACTCGGGAGGCTGAGGCAATATAGATAAGGAATGTGTTTTCAGACTGTATTATGGCTTGTGTTTTAATGTCCCCCCAAAGCTTCACATGGTCATAGGTAGGCTTTTTCAGAGGGACTGGATCTAGAGTGTGTGACTGATTCATGGTGCAATGCAGAGATTAAGGGTGTGTGATTACTAAATTGGTCCACTGAGTGGTTTAACACTACCCTAATCTCAGTAGTCTGGATAACATAAAAGGAGCAGAAAGACGCTGTTAAGGCCTCTTGTTGTTTTTGGTACCTTGGGGGAACCATGAACTGTTATCCTCCGTGATTGCCCTCTGCCAAGTCACCCTGCCCTGGAGCTGGCCAATTATGGACTGCAATCTCTACAAACCGGGCTAAATAAAACTTTCGTCCTTTAACTTTGGGTGTTAGGTTCTGTGTCTTTTCCTGTATCCACTACTTTTTGTGCCTTTTCCTGTATCCACTCTAGAGTTAATAGCTGTGTGAAGAGTGATGAGCATGTCCTGGAGGAGCTGGAAACAGAAGGGGAGAGGCAGCTAAAAAGCCTTCTTCAGCATCAACTTGATACTTCTGTCTCCATTGAGGAGTAGGTATTAATTTTGTACTTGGGTAGAGTATCATAGACTGAGAGATCCCCAACTCTAGGTGATGACCCTCTTTTAAAACCTGAAAAGAACACTCCTTTCTTCTCTACTTTTCTGAGCAGACTTCTTGTTACTCAGAGAATTGCTTCTATGTTTCCTTTTCTAAGAAACTTTTCCTATCCCACTAAGTCTGGACCAAGTACCTTTCCTAAGTTCTTTTTTAGTGCCCTGTTTTCCCCCAATATAACAGTTATAACTCAATATTATCATTGCCAATCTGCCTCTCTTCTCTTCTTTCATATATATATTCATTCCACTGTACATAGAACACCATCTTATGCATAGTAGATATTTAATAAATATTTGTTGATTTAGCCATTTGTTGGTCCTGGATGGGGGGATATTGATGGAGTTCCATTTCATTGCAATGATGCTTCAGCCTAGAAATAGAATATGAAAGAGAAATTGTCAATTAGTTTCGTTGTATCTCTTATAATGGTAAGCTCCCATTCCTTTGAACTGTGATAACATCAAGATATTCTTACTCCCATTTTCTTGTTTTATAGATGTGTCTCTAAGAAAGAAAGTTTTGCCCCTGGTACTATGTATAAGCCCTTTGGGAAAGAAGCAGCTGGGACTATGACTTTGTCCCAGTTCCAAACACTGCATGAAAAGGACCAGGAGACTGCTTCTCTCAGGGAACTAGGACTCAATGAAACAGAGATCATGATCTGGAAGAACCATGTTTCAGGTGAAAAGGTGAGTGGGGCAGGTTTTTTTTTTTTTTTCCTGGATAATAAAGAACAGGATCGTTTCGTTTTGACACATTGAGAAACTTTTCATTTTTAGTTCTCACAAAACTGAGCTTTGGGTATGAATCTTCTTTGGTTTTGTAGGACAGGCACATTGGTAAAAGATAAGCTGTTAACTTCCTAGCTAACATTTTCCATAAACACTTTCAGCTTCTGGGCCCTAATCATCTTTCTTGCCTGAGGCATCAGCTCACCACTTTCAGCATGTGTCCTCTGTGATGTATGCTATTTTATTTCCCTGATTGCAGAGGACAAAGCTAAGGGCAACTCCTGAAGCAATACAGGATCGTCTTCAAGATATTGAAGAAAGAATATCAGAGCGTCAGCGCATCCTTTGCTTGCCACAGAGATTTTCAAAGAGCAAACAGCTGACCCGGCGAGAAATGGAAATAGAAAAGTCTTTATTTCAGGGAGCTGATCGTCACTCTTTCCTTAAGGCTCTTTATTACCAAGGTATGTGATCCTCACTGACTTTAATGTGTTTTTTCACTGAGAGAAAGACTTAACATCAGAGCATTAGTGAAGGGAGGAGGGGAAAGACAAGCTGTTATTTCTGTTGAAGTACATATAGTCCCATGAAAGAGAAAAATATATGCCTAGTTAACTGCATGACAACATGGAAATTGTTATTATAGAGATGTGAATTAAATGCTGAGGAAACAAAAACCATAGAGCATCTAAGTCTAGTTGGGGGAGTCAGAAGTTGACATTTATACTGTCTTCACAGATCACCACCCATTTGCTAGATGAAGGGGAAAGGGTATTACAAATAGTGAGTGAATAAGAACAGGACTGTGAAAGGACCTGGTGTGTCTAGGGAACAATGAGAAGTTTCATGTGGTAGGGCTACAGCATATAGCAGGGAATGGCAGGTGATGATGACATAGGAAAGGGAGGTGATGCAAGATTGTAAAGGATCTTTGAATTGTATAATAGCACAACATGTACATAAATAGTATGTGTTTAACCAGAAGGAATTAAACATTTCAGTTTTATTAGGCACTGTGGAAGGTTCACAGAAGTTTAAGAAATGGCTCCTGACCTTGTGCCAAGTACAGTCTGGTTGAAAATATAAGTATATAACATTTAGTAACAATGCTAGATACCATTACTAAGTGCTATAGGAATTTAGAGTTTTATTGGTGTGACTGAAGAACACCTCTCAGTGGAGGTAAGATTTAAATATTCTTTTAATACTGCCTATTTAGAAAGGAGAAAAAATGGCATTTCAATTGCAGTAGTTGGTATGAGTACTACTGACTGGGCAAGTTGTAAAAAATAATGTTGGAAATGTAGCTAAAAATTTTGGATTTTATTTGGTCGGTTGTATACAGCTATGCAGAGGTACTTTTTCAGTAAGTTTGAATAAAGTTAATAAATTTTTGAGCCAGGAGTAACATGATAAAAACCATTTTTGAAAATGATTAAAGTGGTGACAATAAATAGAAGAACCGGATGCAGAGAAAATGGTCAGGAAGTTTTATAGTCATTTAAACACGAAGATCTGGACTAGAGTGATGACAGTGTAATTGGAAAGAGGTAGGTTTGGTTATTTGAGACATTACAAAAGAAGAATTGGTAAAACTTGTTGACTGAGAATAAAAGGAGAGTCAATGAAGAAGAATGTGTCAAAGATAATCCAGATGTTGCAAGGCTGTGTGATGTAACAAATGGCAAAATTAAGAAAACTTTTATGGGAAAATTTTGAGGAAGGTTGATGAGTTTGATTTTAAACATGTTGAGTTTGTGAGAATGGCAGGATCATCACGTAGATATTGAGGATACTGTTAGAAAGCATTGAAGCTCAGGAAGCAGGTCAGAATGAGGTATATAGAACTGAGAATCATCTCTGCTTAGAATTAGATGATATGTTAAAGTCATGAGAATGAATGATTTGTTAGAAACAGACTATACACGTGGCAGAGCAGTAGTAAAGAAAGAATGAACAAATGAACAGCCTTTTGTGGAGAGAGACTATGGAATACTGATTTTAAATATGGGCTCTGGAGGCAAACTGCTTGAGAAAATCCTGGCTCCCCCACTTACTAGCTATTAGATGCTGGGCAAGTTACCTCTCTGCTTAATTTCTTCTTTTCTAAAATTAGAATATTAATCATAGATTCATTATATGGTTATTAGGAGGATTAAATGAGGTAATACATGTAAATCACTTAGAGCAATACCTGGTATTTGGGTGGGGTGTGGGGGTGGGTGTATGAATCTGTTCTGTTTCCTATCTTTGAAACTCCTTGCTTTAAACCTTCACAGCATACCACAAAAAGACAAGTGCAGACAAGTACATGACCTCAATGAAGAGGAAGATAAAATTAGGCACAAAAGGCAAGTCGAGAGTTTTCTTACAGTGTTAGATTTAGGAATGTAAACTAGGGTTCCAGACTTCTAAGTTGAACACTTATTTAATTCCATATCCAGTGTATGATAATGTTTATAGGAAATGATCCAGATGCAACATATTATCTTGATATAAAATATTAGGGGAGTTAGTAGAAGTTGTAAAGCTTTTACATTTAGCATTGTTTTTCTCTATTCCTTTAAGTTACTGACAACATTTGACCTTGCTGATTTTTAGATCCCATTTCACAAATAATTATGAATATTTTATTAGTCAGTAAGGTATAACTATTGATGATGATGATAGTGATGATATAATAGCTAATATTTTATTTTTCAAAATGAACTTACAGTGAAATTGCATGGCACTTTTTTTGGGTGTATAATTCTATGAACTATGAATCATATGAATTCATGTAACCACCATCACAATCAGGAGAGAGAACAGCTCCATCATACTATCCTTTATAGTCGTTTCCAACTCCTACCCATAATCCCTGGCAATCATTGACCTGTTCTTCATCACTATAGATTTCTCTTGTAGAGACTGTCATATAAATGGAATCATCCGATGTGTAACCTTGTGAGACTGGCTTTTTTCATTCAGCGTAATACCTTTGAAACTCATGCAAATCGTGTGTATTAGTATTTCATTCATTTTTCAGAGTAGATCATACCATTCATTGTATAGATGTTCCAGAGTTTGTCCATTCACCCACTTCAGTGATTTCGAGTTGCTTCCAGTTTATGGTATGGTAGTTATGAATAATACTGATATGAACATTCTTGTACAGGTTTTTGTGTGAACATAAGTTTTTATTTTTCTAAGGTAAATATCTAGAAGTGGGATTACTGGGTCATATGGTAAGTGTACATTTAACTTTATATGAAACTGCCAAACCATGTTCCAGAGTGGCTATATCATTTTGCACCCTCATGAGCAATGTATAAGATTTCCAGTTGCTCTACATCTTTGTCAGCACTTGGTATTCAGTATTTATTTTGGTTGTTCTGCTAGGTGTGAAGTGATACCTCATTGTTTTAACTTGCACTCCATTAATGGCTGGTGATGTTGAACATCTTTTCATGTGCTTATTCGCCATCCTTATATCCTGTTTGGTAAAGTGTCTGTTCAGATCTTCTTTCATTTTATCATTGGGTTATTTTCTTCCTGATGACTTTTGAGAATCTATGTATTCTAAACACAATCTTCCAATGAATATGTGATTTACAAATACTGTCTCCCAGTCTGTAGCTTTTCTTTCACTTGACACTGTCTTTTATAGAACTAATTTTTGTTTTTATTATGGTAAAATATGTATAACATAAAGTTAACCATTTTAACCAGTGTTTTTTTTTTGGTACCGGGAATCGAACTCACAATCTCGTGCCTGCCAGGCTGGAGCTTAGGCCACTGAGCTAAATCCCCGGCAATTTTAACCCTTTTTAAGTGTATAGTTCTATGGCATTAAGTATATTCATATTGTTCTGCAACTATCAGTACCATCCATCCCCAGAACTTTTTAACACTATACCCATTAAGTATCACCTTCTCTTTTCTCCTCAAACTTCTAAGAACCTCCATTACACTTTCTGTCTCTATGACTTTGGCTACTGTCTGTATGTCATATAAGTACAATCATGCAATATTTGTCATTTTGTGCCTGGGTTATTTTTATTACTAAGCATAATGTCTTCAAGGTTTATTCATGTTGTAGCATATGTCAGAATTTCTTTCCTTTTTAAGGCTGAATAATATTCCACTGTACATATGTACCACATTTTTCCTCCATTCCCTAATCAGTAGACATTTAGATTATTTTCGTGTTTTAGCTATTGTGAATGATGCTGCTATGAACGTGAGTATACAAACAAGTTTGAGTGTCTGCTTTCAGTTCTCTTTTGTATATATCCAGAAGTGAAATTGTAAAATCATGTGTTAATTGAACATTTAAGTTTTTGAGGAAGCACTATATTATTTGCCATAAAGACTATGCCATTTTACATTCCAACCAGCAATGCACAAGGGTTCCAATTTCTCTGCACCCTTAGCTGCACTTGTTGGTTTTCTGGAATTGTTTCTTTGATAATAGCCACTTTAATGTGCATGAAGTAGTATCTTATTGTGGTTTTGATTTGCATTTTCCTAATGCTTAGTGCTGTGAGCATCTTTTCATGCAGTTTTGGACATTTTTGTATCTTCTTGGAGCAATGTCTGTTCAGATCTCTTGTTTTTAAAATTAATTTTTTATTTTTGTTGAATAGTAAGAGTTCTATGTATATTCTAGGTATTAATCCCTTATCAGATATGTGATTTATAAATATTTTCTCTCCTGTTCCGTGGGTTGCCTTTTTACTGTTACATTATCCTTTGGCATACAGAGTTTCTAATTTTGATGAAGTTCAGTTTGTCTATTTTTTCTTTTGTTGTCTATGCTTTTGCCATCCTACCCAAAGACTCATTGCCAAATCCAATATTCTGAAGCTTTCCCCCGTGTTATCTTTTAAGCTTTTATAGTTTTGTTCTTTCCTTTAGGTCTTTGATCTATTTTGACTTGATTTTTATATATGGTATAAGGTAAGAACCCAACTTCATTTTTTGCTTGTGAGAGTCATTTTCCCCAGTAACATTTGTTGAAAAGACTGTCCTTTTTATCCTGGATGATCTTGGTGCCTTTTTAAAAATTAATTTGGTCTTATGAGTGTGAGTGTTAATTTTTATACTCTCTATGTCATTGCTATGTATGTCTGTCTTTATGCCAGTACTGTTTTAATTGTTATAGCTTTGTAGTCTTTTTTTAAAATATGAAATGTGAGACTTACAACTTTGCTTTTGTTTTTCAACATTGTTTTGGCTATGAATTTTTAGTGTAGATTTTTCTGTTTCTTCAAAAAATGACATTGAGATTTGGGTATGGAATGCACTGTATCTGTAAATACTTTTATTAGTGTGGATGTCTTAACAGTATTCTCTTTTAATCAGTGAACATGGGCTGTCTCTATTATTTGTGTCTTTTATTTCTTTAGCAAAATTTTGTGTAAGTCTTTTACCTCAGAGCAAATGTTTTGAATGCTTGTAAAATCTAACTTATTTCATGGGTCGTGCTATGTGGTGTATGTGTATATAAAAAACTCTGCTTAGTATTTGTTCATAAAAATCTTGTCCTGTCCTTTCTTCTAACAATTTTATAGCTGTACATTTCACATGTAGATCAATTTCTCATTTTGACTTGATGTTTTTATAAGAGACAAGAACTTTTTTTTTTGCCTTTTAAAGAGTATACAACTGTTATCCTTACTGTTTTTTGTCAGCAGTTAATTGGCCATATTTTTATTACTGTTTATCATGATTATTAGTGGTAAAAGATTAAAAGTTTTTCAAGAGCATGAGTAAGTCAAGGATGGTATTGTTGCCACCTCTATTTACAGTGAAATTAAATGAAAGTCAATAATTTGAAAGTTATATAGGACATTTATTACTATGTAGAAATTAAACAATTCTAGTGAATAATTGATAGTCACAAAATGAAGTCACAGTGGCATTAGAAAACACTTTGAGATGAATGAAATAAAAATACAGCACATCAAAACTTAGGGGATACATTAAAAATAGTGTTTGAGGGCATATTTAAAGTTGTAAATACCTCTATTAAAAAAAGATTTCAGATTAATAACTGAAACTGCACTGTAAGAAATGACAAAAGAAAAGCAAACTAAACAAATCAAGCTGAAGAAATTAAAAAACAAAGATTAGAATAAAAATAATTGAACAAAGAAAAATAGAGAAAATCAATACAATAAAAAATTATTTCCTTAAAAAACAAAAGTCACAATTCTTTAGCTAGACTAATCAATTTAAAAGAGAGAAATTTAAATTTCTAAACCCCAACTCTAGCAGGCTTGGTGGTACATGTGTATAATTCAAGCACTTGGGAGGCTAGGACAAGAGGATTACAAGTTCAAACCTTGCCTAGTTACATAATGAGGCCCTGATTCAAAACAAACAAACAAACAACAACAAAAAAAACTAAACTAAAAACTCAGCTCTACTTTGCTCTTTGTTCCTATCTGCATGGGACATCTTTTTCTATCCTTTTATTTTTAACCAGTTTGTGTTTTTGAATCTAAAATTTGTCTCTTACAGATAGCAAATAGATGGATCATATTTCCTTTTTTTCAACCAGTTCATCCAATACTCTATTTTTCTGAGTGAATTGTTGGTAAGATTAGAATTTATATCTGTCATTTTGCTATTTGTTTTCTGTATGTCTTGTTTAGGTTTTTTTCTTTCTATTCTTTTTATTCCTTCTTTTATGTAAGTTGAGTTTCCAATGTCCTATTTTAATTAACTTGTTGTGTGTGCACATGAATTTTGAGTCTAGTCAAGTAGAGTATTTGCTTGTGGGATTTCATCAGAGACCACCAGACAGGTTAAGTAATGAGTATTCCCTGAAAATGGTGCTTCTAAGAGGTTCCAACCCTATTCTTTCCCCTTTAGTGGCTGCCATGCTCTTGGTTTTTTCTTTGACTGTATATGGTTTGTTTTCAAGGTTGTCATAAACCTGAGGAAAACCGGATGGGAATATGGCAAGTTAAAACAGAAAACTCATTTTTCTTCCTGAGATTCAGTTATTTTTCCTAAAGAGGTATCCTTACAAGCACCCAAACTGCTTCAAACCTTTCATTTTTCCAGAGTTATGAAAGTTGGTTCTGAAATTTTTTCTACTGTATTGGTGTTTTGAGTAGACTTTTCAGAGGTCCCTACACTGACATAGGTATCTCTTAATGATACGTTTTGAAACTCTAAATCAGGTGATTTTGATGAAATCTACCTGATTTTTAATGACTTCTTTTGGTTCTGTAATGAAGAATTCCTTCTAAATCTAGGTTATATAAACTTTCTCATATGTGTTATAAAAGATTATAGTTTTAATTTACACATTTAGGTCTGTTAAGCATTTCAAAGTAATTTTTTGCATATGATGTAGTTTCAGGGTTGTAGTAATATTTTTACATATATAATATACAATTCTCTGGGCATTTTATATGAAATGACTGTTCTTTCCCACTGAATTATCATGACCCTTTTGTAGAAAATCATTTTGCCATAAATAAAGTTTAAATGTTAATTTCAGCAGTTTGATTATGCTATGTCTGAATATGGATGGGTTCTTTATTTCAAATTCTGTGCTTCTTATCCATTCTACCTGCTACCATTTACTTTTCACAGTCTTTAAATGCACCATACATTCTCTTCGCGTTTTATCACTCTGTTTAGTGAAAGAGACAGGATGAAGTGTATTTATTTTATCTTACACAAAAAGAAATCCTAATAGCTAGTAGTTTTTGAGGGCTTATTGGTACTAATTGTTGTGCTAAGCATTTTTGCAAATCAATTCATTTAAACCTTATAGCAGTCCTATGAGATAGTAGCAGTATTATACCCATTTTATACATAACAAAATTGAGTTTCAAAGGCGGATAAGTGACTTTCTGAAGATCGCAATTATTAAGTGACCATGCTGGTACTCAAATCCCTGACGTTATACAAAAGTCTGTGCCTTGACTACAGCACTGGTATATATATTTTGAAAAGATTTATTGGTTCGAGTGTGATTTTACTGTGTTTTGAGACAATTTTTTTGGAATTATGCATATCCCATTTTTAACTTAAGTCAACAGAAACACAAGATATATTATCTCTAGAAATGTACCTCTTCTGAAATCAACTCTAGTATGTATTCTCTGACCATGATCTTTTTCTTATCATTCTGGGTCTCATAACTCTCTTATAGTCACTCTACCATCTGTTGAAATCTTCAGTTTCTTGACTTTATTTTCGTCCAATTTATCAATCCCTGCCTGTATCCTCTTCCTTCTCACTTAGACTCCTTTATCCATTATTTAACTACACTCTTGCCAGTAAATCATTTTCCTTGCTTCCTTGTGTGTGCATCATACCCATCTAGAAAAACTTCAGCCCTAAATCAGTTAACTATTTGCCTTCCCTATTGCTGCATCATGACTTGTGAGCATTACTAGAAGTAAAATCTTGTAACTTTGGTCATTAGTACCTCTACAAATTCTTCACTTCTGTTATTGTGTAGAGCCTTCCTTCTTGTTTGGTAGTCTGACTCCTAGTTCCTGGTGAATTCTCTGTTTCATTATTTATCAGTACTATTTTAGGTCTCTGTTACTTTGTCCTGTTTTGTTATTTTTAGGGGATAGCCTTCTGTGCAGTTTCAGAGAAGCAAGAATTTTTATCTACGCCCTCACTCTCTACTAACTTCTGGATCCTAACTCTCACTTTCTTCCCATTGACTCAGAGCTCCAGAAGTCCTTACTACTTCAAGATAATCTAATCTTAGTGTTAGATCCTATCCCTCTTATTCCAAGGAACCTCAGTCAGTGCTGCTTCTTTCCTTTCAGGACTTTAGCATGATATTTGTGTCATTTCCCTGTTATCGTGCTATTACATATTCCTACCATAAACTATCTAAAGAATATGATTTAAAAAATGCCCTTCAGTTGTTTAGCTACTTGAGCAGAGGATACACTTAAATTTTCTCCTTTCATTATATACTATAATAGGTAACAGTTAATTTTAAAATGAAATAAAAATTGAAGTTCTAAAAATACAGGATTAAATAAATGCTAATAGTTTTGCTATCTAGATAGAAAAAGATCTCCATTCTTTTTCCTAATTAAAATTTTTTAACATGCAGAAAATTTCAAAGGATTTTATCACAACTCCACATTATATTGACATCTAGATCTTACCATTAATATTATTTTGCTTTATTGCATATCTATGCCTCTATTAATCCATTTTACTTTATTAATGTATTTTCTAAAAATTACTGATACAAATACATGCCCCCAAATAGTTGCCCATACATATTCTTAACTAGATTTAAATATTTATTTACATTTTTTCTTTTGCTGTAAAATTTTGCCTACAGTTAAATGCACAAATCTATTTGCTGACTTTCGATCAATGTGTCAGTCTATGTGGTGATATATTGGTGAATGTATAATAAGCAGCTCTCCAGAAATATAAAAGGTGATGATTTGTATCATTTGTTAATTTTTGTGATGTACATATTTCTATCATGGCCAGTTTCATGCTATCCATCTGTCATTTCTTAACATAGAGTTGAGTATAGATGCACATAGTCATCAAGCCATCTGTAGCATACCATGGAATGCATGTAACCTAAACCCTATCAACACAGAAGATTGTCATCATCCCTGAAAGTTCCATTATATTTCTTTCTAATAACTTCCATCTTACCCTCTTAGAGGCAGCTAATGTTTTGAATTTTTTTCCAGTATATTAGATTTACCTGTTCTAGAACTTCTTAAACCTGATATATTCTTTGTATATATTCTTTGTGTAATGCTTCTTTAATTCAACATAACGTTTTTGAGATTCATATGTATTGTATATATCAGTAGTTTGTCCTTTGTAACAATATAATTCTTGAAAGTTTTCTGTTATTACCTGTATTACCTTCCCAGGACTGCTGGAATGGATTACCACAAATCTGGTGGCTTAGAATAACAGAAATTTATCTTCTCCACAGCTTTAGAGGCTAGTAGTCTACAGTCAAGGAGTTAGCAGGGCAGTTGCCTTGCTGCAGGCTCTGGGAGTATATCTTTCCTTGCCTTTTCTAGCTTTGGGTACCTGCCAGGAAACGTGGTGTTCTTTTGATTTTTGTTTATTTTTTTTTTATTTAAGAGAAAAAAGACATAGAAAAGAAAAACAAAATCAAAAGAGAAAAACAAACAACAACAAAAAATCCAGTACAATAAGAGTATAGGTTTACAAAGCAAGATGATAGGAATTTGACAATGATTGTAATATTACGTACATATCGTTACTTTCAAAAGGGTTGTTTAGATTAACAGACATAGACATGTAAAACTGATCTAATCATATGAGTATTAACTGTTCTTTTCCAAGAATGAATACATTTAGTAGTATAATCATTTTGGCTATGTTATGCAAACATATATACAAATTTATGTCTTTTTTCTTTTCCCTTCCTTCTTTCCTCCTTTCCTCTATCCTAATTACTTTTTCTCTTTGAACAGTTTCTTACCCTTACACAGTATTTATTGTAGATTTTGTATTGTATATACTTTTTCAGTTTCTTATAGTAGAGAGACAATACGGAATTTACACATGTGAGTTTGATTTATTTCACTTATGAGTATGGTCTCAAGTCATGTCCATTTACTTATAAAAGTTTCCATGCAATCTTTCTTGATAGCTGAGTAGTACTCCATTGTATAAACATACCACATCTTTTTTATCCATTTCTTGATTGATGGACACTTGGGTTGTTTTCAAGATGTGGCTATTACAAATTGTGTTGCTATAAACATGGGTGCACATTTATTACTGTGGTATGATGTTTTCAATTCTTCTGGGAAAATGCCCAGAAGCGGGATAGCTGGGTCAAATTGAATCTGTAATCCTAGCTTCTTGAGGAATCTCCACACTGATTTCCAGAGTGGTTGCAACAGCCTACACTCCTACCAACAGGGGAGAAGAGTTCCTTTTTCCTTACAGCCCTTCCAGCATTTGTTACTGGTTGTTTCTTGATCTTGACCATTCTTTCTGGAGTGAGATGGAATCACAGTGTTCTTTTAATTTGCATTTTCCGAATGACCATTGATGTTGAACATTTTTTCACATATTTATTTGCCACTTGTATTTCTTCCTCTGAGAAGTGTATATTCATCTCAGATGCCTGTTTTTGGATTGGGTCCTTGAATTTTAGGGGCCTGATTTTTTAAAATTCTTTATATGTTTTAGATAGAAGTCCTTTGTCCAAGGGACAGTTGGCTAAGATATTTTCCCAGTTCGTGGGTTTTCTTTTCACTCTGTTGGAGATTTCCTTTGACATGCAAAAACTTTAATAAGACGAGATTCTAGTTATTGATTCTGGGAAGTATTTCCCATGCAGTTTGATTTTTGTTCATGTACTCTTTTCCTACTCCTCTGTCGTCAAGATTTTTACCTACTTTGTCTTCCAGCAGATTTAGTGTCTCTGTTTTAATATTTAGATCTTTCATCCATTTTGACTTTATTTTAGTGCATGGTGATAGACATGGGTCTAGTTTTAGTTTTTGGCTTATGGAAAACTAGTTTTTCCAGCATCACTTATTAAAGAGGCTATATTTCTTCCAGTGTACATGTTTGGCCCCTTTGTCAAATATGAGGTGACTGAGTGTGTTTGTAGTTATGGCTGTATCTTCTAATCTATTCCATTGATCTTCAGGTGTGTTTTTATTTGAGTACCATGTTGATTTTATCACAGTAGCTTTGTAATATAATTTCAAGTCAGAGACTGTGATGTTTCCTGTCTTACCTTTGTTGCCCAGAATTGCCTTTGCTATTCTAGGTCTCTTCTGGTTCCAGATGAATTTTAGGAATGATTTCTCTAGCTCTGTGAGGTACACAAGTGGTGTTTTGATTGGGATTGCATTAATTCTGTGTAATAATTTTGGGAGGATGGCCATTTTAACAATGTTTGTTCTTCTTATCCATGAACAGGGACTCTCTTTCCATTTTCTGAAATCCTCTTCGATTTCCTTTTCAGAGTAGTGTAGTTTTCACTGTATACATTTTTACTTCCTTCGTTAGATTGATTCCTAAGTATTTCTTTTTTTTTTTGAATGCTATAGTGAAGGGTGTGGTTTTCCTTATTTCTCTCTCAGTGAGTTTGTTGTTTGTGTAGAGTAATGCTATTGATTTTAGAGTGTTGACCTTGTATCCAGCAACATTACCAAATTTGGTTATTACATCTAGAAGTCTTTCAATGGATTTTAGGGGATCTTCTAGTAGAGTATCATATCATCTGCAAATACTGATAATTTCACTTCTTCCTTTCCTATCCTTATTCCTTTTATTTCTCTCTCTTGTCTAATTGCTCTGGCTAATGTTTCCACAACTATATTGAATAGGAGTGGTGATAATGGACATCCTTGTCTTGTTCCTGATTTTAGGTTGAAAGTTTTCAGTTTTTCTCCATTTAGTAAGATGTTGGTTGTTGGTTTCTGATATATGGCTTTTATCAAGTTGAAGTGGAGACCATCTATTCCAATTTTCTGTAGGGTTTTTATCATGAATGGGTGTTGGATTTTGTCAAAAGCTTTTTCAGCATCTATTGAGATGATCATGTGATTCTTATCTTTGGCTCTGTTGATATGATGTATTACATTTACTGATTTTCATATGTTGCACCATCCCTGCATTCCTGGGATGAATCCCACTTGATTGTGGTGTATAATCTTCCGAATGTCTGGTTGCATTCTCTTTGCTAATATTTTATTGAGGATTTTTGCGTCTATGTTCCTTAGGGAGATTGGCTTGCAATTTTCTTTTTTGGTTGGGTCTGTCTCTGGTTTTGGTATTAGGGTAGTACTTGTTTCCAGGAATGAGTTAGGGAGACTTGCTTCCCTTTTGATTTCATTGAAGAGTTTGAGGAGTGTTGGCATTAAGTCTTCCCTAAATTTTTTGTAGAATTCAGCAGTGAATCCATCAGGACTTGGGCTCTTCTTTGTTGGAAAGGTTCTAATTACATTTTCAATTTCATTAAGTGAAATTTGGTTATTCAGCAGTTTTACATCATCTTGATTCAGCTTTGGTAATTCATACATTTCTAGGAATCTGTCCATTTTTTCTGTGTTATCGAACCTATGGGAGTAAAGGTATTCGAAGTAGGTATTGATGATCTTCTGTATTTCCAAAGGGTCTGTAGTGATTTCACCCTTTTCATTTCTTATTGCATGGATTTGAGTGTTTTCTTTCGTCTTTTTAATAAGGTTAACTAGGGTTTTATTCTTTCAAAGAACCAACTCTTTGATTCATTAATTCTTTTTATTATTTTCTTAGTTTCAGTTGCATTAATTTCTGCTTTGGTCTTTATAATTTCCTCCCTTCTTTGGGCTTTAGGTTTGACTTGCTCCTCTTTTTCTAGAAATTTGAGGTGCAACGTTAGGTTGTATATGTGTGTTCTTTCCATTTTTCTTATGTAAGAGTTTAGTGCTATAAATTTCCCTCTAAGGATTGCTTTCATTGTATCCCACATATTTTGGTAATTTGTATTTATATTTTCATTTGATTGTAAATATTATTTAATTTCTTCTATGATCCATTGGTTGTTTAGGATAATGTTATTTACTTTCCATGTGTTTATGGGCTTCTTGTGGGGTTTTTTGTCATTAATTTTCAATTTTATTGCGCTATTGTCAAATAATATGCATAGAATTATTTCAATTCCTTTGCATTTACTTAAGCATGTTCTGTGGGCTAGTATATGATCTACTTTAGAGAATGGCCCATGTGCAGCTGAGAAGGATGTATATTCTGGTATTGTTGGGAGGAACACTCGGTACACATCCACTAGATCCAATTTTTCACAAGTTTGATTCAGTTCTGTTATTTCTTTGCTGCTACTTTGTTTGTTTGGTCTGTCTCTTTGTGACAATGGGGGTGTTGATGTCCCCCCATTAAGATTTCTCTTACATAGTTGGGTGCTCCCATATTTGGTGCATATATATTTATGATTGTAATTTTTCTCTTCAAGTTTTCCCCTAACAAGTATGTAGTGATCTTCTGTATCTCTTTTCATCATTCTTGGTTTGAAGTTCACATTGTCTGCAAAAAAAAAAAAAATAGCTACCCCTGCTTTTTTCTGGGTTCCTATTGAATGGAGTATTTTCTATCCTTTGATTTTTAACCTGTGAATTTCTTTTTGAGTTAAATGTGTTTCTTGTACACAGTATATTGTTGGATTTTTTTTCTTAACCCAATCTGCTAGTCTGTTTCTTTTTATTGGTGAGTTGAGATCATTTACATTGGTTGATATAACTGATATGTACTGACTCATCCTTGTCATGATATCTTTCTGTTGTTGGTTTTCTACTTTTTCTGTTTGTTTGCCCTGCTTCGTGGTTTCCTTTTGCTGTTATTCTTAGGATTGTAGTTATCTTTGTCTCTTTCTAGAGTGTCTTTCAGTACTCTTTGTAGTATTGGTTTGGTGGCCATGAATTTCTTCAGTGGTTCTTTGTCATGCAAGTATCTTATTTCGCCATAAGTTTTTAAAGATAGTTTTGCAGGATACATCAATCTGGGTTGAAAATTATTTTGTTTCAGGATTTGAAATATTTCACTCCAAGCTCTTTTTGACTTGAAGGTTTGTGTTGAGATGTCAGTCATAATTGTGATAGGCTTTCCTTTGTAGATATGTTTCTTTTGTCTGACCACTTTTAGTATTCTGTTCTTGTGCTGAATTTCTGATATCATAATTATCATATGTCTGGGTGAAGATTTATTTTCATTATGGTTAATTGGGGCTCTGTATGCCTCACTTACCTGTGTATCAGATTCTCTTCCCATGTTTGGAAAATTTTCTGCTATTATTTCTGCATATAGTCTTTGCAGGTCATTTGTGTTGACCCCTGCTTTTTCATTGACGCCTATTAATCTTATGTTATTTGTCCTGGTGTCATCTTGCAGCTGTTGAATTGTTGTTTCCTGGTTCCTTGTTATTTTTAAGAGATCTTTTCTTTCATGATCGTAAGCTTCTATGCTGTCTTCATGGTCTGAGAGTCTATCTTCAGCTTCATTCAAGCCATTTTGCCAACTTTCCATAGAATTTTTAATTTCCTGAATATCGCTTTAAATCTGTTTCATGCATTCTAATTCTGTCTTATATTTTTCATTCAAAGTTTCCATCATTTTCTTATGTTCTTCTATTTTTTTATCTTGATCTTCTTTAGATACACAACACTTCTTTCATAATGTTTTTCATTTCGTTTTTTAGCTGAAAGATTATTTCTGATCTGATTTCCTCTATAGCTTCATGGAGTTGTTTCTTTACTTTAGTTGCTATCATTTGAGAAAGTTCAGTTGTGCAAATTCCAGTGTCTTCCATTTCAGTGTCTCTTGGGTTGTTCTCAGTGTACTGGAGGACTGAGACTGCATCTTGCTCTTTTGTCTTGTCATTTTCCTCTGGGATCTGTGTGGCTGGCCAGGCAGCCTACGGATGGATTGCACTGGAAATGCTGTACTGGGTTGAGCTTCAGTACTGCAGTATCCCCATGGCTAGTCTGGGCACACCCCCAAACTATGACACCAGAGCCTTGTGGTGTCCTTGGTGTGTATAAATTGTTCTAGTTTCTGTCTGTGGCACTCCTGTGTGTCTCTGTGTCTTCACATGGTCCTTTTTGTTTTGTTTTGTTTTGAGACAAAAGTTTCACTTTGTAGCCTAGGCTGGTCCGTGTATTCCTCCTGCCTCAGCTACCTGCATGTTGGAATTACAGGTGTACACCATCACACCCAGCTCTTTCACATACTTTTATGAGTATACCAGTCTTTGTATTTGGAGTGCACCCTTATCTACTATTACCTCATCTTAACTACATTTGCAAAGAACCTATTTCTAAGTAAGGTCATACTCAGTCTTCTGGTAGACATGAATTTTGGAGGTACAATGCTCAACCTAGTAAAATCTGCCCTCTGGCTTCCAAAGAGTCACATCTTTTCAACACATATAAAATATATTCACCACATTACAACATCCTCAAGTCTTAAACTATTCCAACATCAAGTCTTAAGTCCCAAATCTGAACTCCTAATTATCAGCTGAAAAAGTCCCAAATCTCACTACCTAAATCATTTAGGGGTGACTCTGAATATGATCCGTACTGGGACAAAATTCCTTTTTGTATAGAGATCAGTGAAACTAGAAAATAAGTTATCTTTTTCTAACTTATAATGGTAAGACAAGCATAGGATAGATAGGGTAAGAAGGGAGGAGTAAAGAGATTACTCTGTAAGCTTCTAGCATATCAGGGAAACTTTCAGAGACCTAAGAGTAGTCATCTAAGCTCAGTGCTTTGGCTTTTGGGCCTGCCCCCTCAACCCACTAAGGTAGCTACAGTCCCAGCCTCTCTCGCCTCTATCTGTGGCTTTACTGTTAGACTTATCCTTTCTTCATTTAATACTATCTGTCTATTTCACACCAGGCTAGCACTAGTTCTATTGATAAAAATTTATCAAAAGTCTTCTCAAATCTCATGGGTGTCCAGTTCCATATGGCCAGTTGTAGTGGTGCAGACCTGTAATCCCAGTACTAGGGAGGCTGAGGCAGAAGGATCGCCACAATTTCAAGACCAGCCTGAACTACACAGCAAGAACCTGTCAAAAGAAAAAAGAAAAAAAAGAAAGAAAGAAATTGTTCCATACCATTACACTTGAGGGTTCTCTACAGAGCCTTCGTAGATAACTCCATTTCTGTTTCTGGCTTCTGCTGAAGTAGTTGTTTGTATCTGTGAGTTATATCACTAATCTCTTCAGTGAGAGTTTGTCCAGCCACAACCTTTCCTCTTTTCCAAAGCATGCTGTCTGAATAGGCTTACAATTTTCCAGGTCATCAAATGTTGGGTTTTTATTTGTTAACACTTCCTTTTGCAATTTGTCTCTTTCCTCTCTCATTTTATTATAAGCATTAAGAAGAAAGTAACCTACACCTTCCACATTTTGCTTGGAAATCTCTCTTATCTTTCATAAGTTAGACTTTTACCCAACATCAGAAATAGAATTCAGCCAAGTTTCTGCCAGTGTTTAACAAGAGCTGGCTTTCCACTAGTGTCCAGTTGTTACATGTTCATAATTTCTTTCCAAATCCTTACCAGAAGCACCACTGTCTGTCTGTCTGTCTGTCTCTTTATCGCTATAAATAGATAGCTATACTTTTTGATGGTAGAAACTTTCTCTACTATCCTGTTCATTTTCTTCTCAGCTCTTACCAAAATTGCTTTTAATTGTACATATGTCCACCAATGGTCTCCTCAAGAAAATGTCAAGAACCTCAAAATTCTTCAAGTCTCTACTCATTACTCAATTCAAAATCAATTCCATATTTTTTAGATATTTGTTACAGTAGCATCCCACTTCGATGTACTAAAATCTGTATTAACTTCCCATGGCTGCCATAAGAAAGGACTACAGACTAGGTGGCTTAAAACCCTGTAATTTATTTTCTCACAATTATGTAGGCTGGAAGTACAAAATCAAGAAGTTGGCAAGATTGGGTCTTTCCAGAGGGCCTGAGGGAGAATCTGTTTCAGGCCTCTTCCCTATCTTCTGGTCTTTTCTGGAAATTCTCGGCTTATGATGCATCATTCCCATCACAGCCTCCATCACATTCTGTTCTTTTCTGTATGAATGTCTCTCTGTGCCTTCGCATGACTTTCTTATAAGAACATCAATTATTGGACTTTGTGCCCACCCTAATCAGTTATGATTTAACTAATGATATCTGCAAAATCTCATTTCCAAATACAGTGAAACTTAAGTACTCATTAATTGGTTCCAGGAGATTGCAACCAGTAACAAAAATGATGAGTACCAAACAAATTGTTTTGGCTGGAAAAGGTAGCAAGTCACAAAGCAGTCAACAAACACATGTTTTAGCTTCCATGTCCAATACCAAAAACAATAAGTACCAGGTCAAAATTTCGCCATCAAAAGCATTAATTACCAAATGTGATGAGTTTCAAAACAGTTGAACTCTTAAGTTCAGTATGACTCTTAAGGCCAAATTTTGAGACTCCAGATAGAAATGAGTGTTGGGGGAATACTATTCAACATAGTACATTCACTCCTTGCCACTTCCTCACCTCTCATTAGTAGTTTTTCAAACCATGTTTTATAAAAAATGAAATCAGTACCCAGCACTTGGGGGAGATTGAAGCAGGAGGATCTCTGTGAGTTCAAGACCAGCTTGGGCTACATAGTGAGTTCAAAGCTAGCCTGAACTACTTAGTGAGACCCTGTCTCAAAAAAAAAAAAAAAAAAAAAGAGATCGGTAATACTGAATAATGCTTAAAACATATAGGTTCACTTAGATCAAGAAGTAAAACATTGCTGATACTCTAAAACCCTTACATCTGGCTCATAAATATTGTGTTATGTATAAAAAAAAAGTATGATGAGTACTCCTGCATGCCTTTCAATGGACAGGCAGGGATCTTCAATACAAGAAGCTGCATGTCAAACCTTAATAACAGGGTATGACAATTTTCAGCTTGTTCAGTGCAGTCAGTTGTTTGTGAGCTACAGTTGAGAGATGTGTTTTAAAATGTGCCATAAATCATGGATCATGAAAAATACATTAACAAGAAATTTTGAAAGTTTTATTGGAGTTATACAATTATGCTGCTATAGATCCCAGCTTTTTAAGAAGTGTCATCATGGAAGATGAAACTTGAATCTATGGTTATGATCCTGAGACAAAGTTTGAGAGTTCTCCTTGTACAAAACAAGTACATCATTCAAGACCCAACATCAAGATGATGTTGATTGTGCTTTTTGACCGTGATGAAATTCTGTGGGGCAGTTCATACCCAGGAACACTATGGTGAACTTTAAATATTATAAGGGCTCATTAGAGCATTTAAGAAACACTGTGTGTATATAATGGCTGAGAAGTGAGCACACGGTTTGATCCTCCATTATGACAACACCCGTGTTGTACATCGTTTCTGGTATGTCAATTTCTGTCCAATGAAAATATTATTGTGTGTCCTCATCCACCTTATTCACTGAGTCTGGCACCATCTGGTTTCTGGCTCTTCCTCAAAGTCAAAATGACCATGAAAGCTAAACGTTTTGAATTGATTCAACACATTGAGGCAGCCAAGACAGCACAACTAAAAGACACTTACAAAAGAAGACTTCCAGAACTCCTCCTTAGAGTGGCAAGTATGATGGGATACGTGTGTTTGAAGCAAGGAGTAGTATTTTGAGGGAGACTAATAGCAGTATGTCTTTTACTGTAACAAATATATTAAAAGTCTAAACATTCATTACATTTTTATCATACCTCAAAAATCACGGCTCTCCCAGTCAGGCATAATCACTGTCCTGACCCATGATACTAATTTCCTTGTTTTTATCTTTTTATAAACTATATATTCAGTACTAGGCCACATTTAGTTTTGCCTATGTGTAAGCATATTATCAACAAATTGTACTGTATATATTCTACTATGTCCTCCTTTTCTATTTAATATATTTGTGAGCTTCATATTGCTATGAGCCATAATTCATTGATTTTCATTGTAGTATTCCTTTATATGAAGCTATCATTTATTTTTCTTTTTCTTATACTTTTTAATTTTATTAGTATAAGTTTATAGTTCATGCAGTTTATATTTATCTCAAGGAGTGGTTACGTGTATATATTAAAACTTGTTTCTTTTTTTCTTTAATTCCCTTCGGTTTCCCTCACCCTCCTCCTTCCTTCTCCAGTTCCCCAATCACCTTTTCCATACTTGTTGATATTGTCTTATGTTATGGCTTATAGTAGTCACATAAATAGGGGTTAATAGGTTCCTATATATGGGACATCTTTATTCATCTCATTTGCCATTCCCCTTTACTACCTCACCCATTGCCCTTGTTTCCATGGGTCACTTTCCTATTGCAAGAGATCTGTCCCCTTGTCTCTTTCTATCTATCCTTTATCATTTTCTTTATTTGCACTTCACCTCACTGAAATGAGAAATACCATATGGTATTTAAGCTTGTTTGTCTGATTTATTTCACATAACATTATATTTTCCATGTGCATCCATTTTCCTACAAATGTCTCAAATCTGTCGTCATTCTTTGTAGTCAAGTAATATTCCATTATGCACAGATGCCACATATTCTTTATCCAGTCATCTGCTGATGTGTATCCAGGCTGCTTCCAGGATTTAGCTATTACAAATTGTGCTGCTTTAAACATTGGTATGCATGTATCACTGTAATGTAATGACTTGGGCTCTTTAGGGAAGATACCTAGCAGGGCAATAGCTGGGTTGTGTGGAATTTCTAATTTCAGTTATTTGAGAAATCTTCAAATCCATACTGGTTGTACTAGTTCACATTCCCACTAACAGTGCAGGAGGACTACTTTTTCACCATAGCATTTGTTATTATTTAATTTCCTAATGATTGCCATTCTTTCCAGAGTAAGATGGAATCTTGGCTTTTTTAAAATTTGCATTTCTCTAATGGCCAGATATGTTGAACATTTTTTTTTGTATGTTTGTTGACCATTTCTTATTTCTCTTCCCATGTAAAGTATCTGTTCATTTCTCCTGCCTATTTCTTCACTGGGTCTTTAATTTTAGGTGGTTTAATTTTTTGGAGCTCTTTATGTATTCCATATATTAGTCCTTTGTCTGAGGAGTAGCTGGCAAAATGTTTTTCCCATTCTGTAGGGTTTCAGTTCACTCTACTGACTGATTTTTTTGCTTTTTATTTTGTTTTTTAGTCTGATATAATCCCATTTGTTGATTCTTGCTGATATTTATTGTGCAACTGAAGTTTCATCTAGAAAATCCTTTCCTGTACCTATGTCTTCAAGTGTTTTACCTATTTTGTCTTCAGAAGGTTTAATGTTTCTGTTTTAATGTTTAGATCTTTGATTCATTTTGATTTTAATATATGGGAGAGATAAGGGCCCAGTTTCATTCTGCAAATGTATAACCAACAAGTTTTCAAACATCACTTTTGATTTCCATATTCTCACTTCTTTTCCAGTGATCCACATATCTGTTTTTGTTCCAATACCGTACTATTTTTGTCTCTATTGTTTATAGTATAGCTTGAGGTCAGGTATTGCTCTACCACCTACTTTGTTCTTTTTGCCCAAAATTACTTTCACTTTTCTGGGTCTGTATATTGGTTTGATCCTGTGTTCCCCCAAGGCCTCATGTAATTTGGATGAGGCTGAGTGTGGCATTTGTGATTGGTTTGTTTTCTAGCCCTGGGATTGGTGATGTGAGTGCTGCACCCACCCAGGGGTGGAGCTGACATTCAGAGTAGGGGCGGGAGGAGCGCATGTATTGCTCCTCTCTCTCTCTATCTCTCTCACCCTCTCTGGCAGGTTTGCCTTGCTGTTTGGCACTGTCATGGATGGCGGCCCTGCCACGCCATGCTGCCTTGGAGCCAACTAAGTATGGATTGAAACTCCTGAGAACTATAAGAAATAAACCTTTCTTTCCCTAATTTTGGGCGTCAGGTATTGTCTCAGCAGCAAGTGAAAAGTAACTAAGACAGTCTATTTTGGCTCCACGGGAATTTAAGGATTGTTATTGCTAGATCTGTAAAATATGCTGTTGTTATTTTGATTGGGACTGCATTGAATCTATATAGCAGTTATGGGAATATATTCATTTTGATAATATTGGTTCTGCCTATCCAGGAGCAGGGGACATATATCTATTTTCTGATGTGCTTTTGAATGTCCTTTGTCAAGAGTTCTGTAGTTTTCTTTTTAGATGTATTTTACTACCTTGGTTAGTTTAATTCCTAGGTGTCTCATTTTTCTTGAGGCTACTGGGAAGGAATTTTTTTTCATAATTTCCTTCTCATTCCATACATTGTTAATATATAAAATCTTAATGATTTTTGTGTGTTGATCTTGTTTCAGCACTTTGCTGAAGTTGGTTATTTTGAGTTTTTTGGTGGAGTTCTTTGGGTCTTCTGTGTAGAATATCATGTCATTTGCAAATAATAATGATTTGAGCTTTTCCTTTCCTGTGTATATCCCTTATATTACCCTTGCCTAATTACTCTGGCTAATGTTTCAAGTACCAGATTGACTAGAAGAGATGATAGTGGACATCTTTGTCTTGTTCTTGATTTTAAGGGGAATGCTTTTAGTTTTCCCATTTAGTATGATGTTAGCTATTGGTTTTTCGAACATAGCCTTTATTATATTCCAGTATGCTCTCTCTGTACCTGTTTTCTTCAGGGCTTTTATTGTGAAAGGTGTTTGATTTCATCGAAAGCTTTTTCTGTGTCTATTGATATGATGATGTGGTTTTGACCTTGCTGTTGTTTATGTGATGTATTACAGTTTTTGACTTAGGTATATTGAACCATCCTTACATTCTGGGATGAAACCTATTTGATCATGATGCATGATCTTTCTAATAATGTGCTACATTCTATTTGTAATATCTTGTTGAAGACTTTCACATCTATGCTATTAAAGAGATTAGCCTATAATTTTCTTTTTTAGTTGGGTCTTTATCCAATTTTGAGATCAGGGTGTTATTGGCTTCCATACATGAATTTGGGAGTGTTCAATTCCTTTCAAGAGCTTGAGGAGTATTGGTGATATAACATCCTTAAATGTTTTGCAGAATTCAGCAGTGAATCCATCAGATCCTGGGCTATTTTTAGTTGGTAGAATCTCTGTAACTAAGTTTCATTGCTTGTTGTTGGGCTGTTAAGCATATTTATGTCTTATTGGATTAATTTTGGTAGTTTGTATGTGTCTAGGAATTTGTCTATTTCTTCAAAATTTGCAAATTTGTTGGAAGGTAGTTTTTCAAGGAAGTTACTATCTTCTGGATTTCCACAGTATCTGTTGTGATTTTACCTTTTTCATTTTTATTTGCATGGATGTCTTGTATCTTTCTTTTGGTGAGTCTGGCTTAGGGGCTTATCTATTTTATTCTTTCAAAGAACCAGCTCTTTGATTCATTGATTTTTTTTAAAGCAGATTTTTAGGCTCAATTTCATTGATTTCCACTGTCATCTTTACAATTTCCCTCCTTAATTTCAACTTGGGACTGATTTCTTGTTATTTTTCAGGTATCTTAAGATTTCTGATAAGGTTATTTATTTGGGCTTCCTCTTTCCTTGTGTAGTAATTGTGCAGAATTTTCCTCTTAGAACTGCCATCATAGTGTCCCAAAGGTTTTGCTGAGTTGCACAGTCACTGTCATTAACTTCCAGAAATGTTTTAATTTCTTTTTTTATTTTTTCTGTGACTCGTTGGTTGTTTAGGAGTATGTTGCTAATTTTTTGGCAGTTTTTGCCTTTTCTGAATTTTCTTCTGTGACTGATTTCTATTTTCATTGTACAGTGGTCTGATAGTATTTGTGGGGTGATTTCAATTCTTTTATACTTACTTAAGCAGGCTTTGTGACTGCTATGTGCTCTGTTTTGGAAAAAGTACTATATGCTGCTGAAAAGAATGTATACTGTGTTGTAGAGAGGTGCATTGCTTTGTATATATCCACTAAGTCCATAGGTTCAAGGGTGTGGTTCAGCTCTGAAATTTCTTTATTGGGTTTTTTTATTATTGATCTATCTTTTTGCAACAGTGGAGTGTTAAAATCCTCTACAATGATTGTATTAATGTTTATTTGATCTTTTAGTTACAACAGTTTTTTTTATGCAGATAGGTGGTCTAGTATTTGGTGCATATATAGTTATCAGTGTTATTTCTTTTTGTTGAATTGTTCCCTTAATTAGAATGTAATGCCCTTCTTTGCCTCTTCTAATCAGTTTTAGCTTAAAGTTTACCATGTCTGATATTAGTGTTGTTATCCCCTTTTGTTTGTACTGGTACATGAAAGTTGTTTTCCATCTTTTAATTTTTTCTGCAGGAAAAGATCAGATGAGTTTTTTTAATGCAATAGATTGTTGAATTCTGGTTTTTGATCCAGTCTGCCAGTCTGTGTCTTTTGATTGGAGAGTTGAAGCTGTTTACATTGACAGATATTACTGAAATATGTTGGTTATTTACTATCATTGCCTTTTTTATCTGTTGGTGTGTCTTTTGTTTTTCTTTTCCTGATTTTTTTGTTATTGTTTATCCATTGACCTCACTAGTTTGCTCTGTGTTTTAAGCTGTGTCCAATTCATTGTGTCAAGAGTATTTTGAGTATTTTTTTTTTTGCATGGAGATATCTTATTTCTGCAAGTATTTTGAAGGATAGCTTTGCTGGGTAAGTTAATCTGGCTTGGAAGTTATTTGCTCTTAGGTTTTGAAATACTTCCCTCTAAGCTCTTGTGGCCTTCGAGATTTGTGCTGAGAAGTCTGCTGTGATTCTAATTGTTTTACCTTTATGTGTGATTTTTTTGTTTTTCCCTTGCTGTCTTTAAAGTTGTTTTTCAGTTGTTTGTTTTTTCTTTCTCTTGTTCTTTCCTTTTTTTTTTTTGCTGAATATCTGTGAATTTATTAAAGATATAGCTTGGTGAACTTCCCCTGTCATTGTACTTGCTTGGTGTTCTATATGCGTGGCTTAATTGTATGTTAATTTCTTTTCTTATATTTGGGAAACTTTCTTCCATAATTTCTATAAGCATGTTAGTGAATCAATCTGTGCTACCTTCTAGGTTTTCTCTACTCTGATTAACGTTAGATTCCTCTTGTTGGTATCTAGCCGCTGCTGGATAGTCTTCTCTTGTTTTCTTATTTTGTTTTTGGCTTCTTTGAGCTCTTTATCGTAATTCACTATTTTGTCCTTAGCGTCAGACATTTTGTCTTCACATTGGTCATTTCTACAATGTATGAATTATCTGCTGTTTTTTTTTTATTTCATGTATTTCTGTCTGATATCATTTGAAAGATTCCATGTACTTGTTCAATCTATCATTTAAATTTTGAACTATTTGAGTTAGGCTGTCCAGTTTCTTACCTATTTTGTTGAATTCACTCTGGGCAGATTGAGTGTAATTGCTGTGAAGTTTTGGTTCATTTCCTCTTTGAACTCATCTATTTTTCTTCATGCCTTCTAAGAACTTTTCATAGATGTCTGCTACCTGGAATTTGTTTTCTTCTTCCTTTGTGTCCCTTTGTTCTGCCTTGGGAAAGTTGGAGGTGGGTTTGAATATTGTCTACTTCCTTGGTTCCCCATATCTATCTATCTGTCGATCATCTAGATACATATATATATATATATATATATATATATATATATATATACACATCTATCTCTCTGTATCCCTTTTTTTCCTCCTCCTTTTTTTTGAGGGATTACTGCAGGTTGGGGACTAGAGAAGTGAAGAGTTAGTGGCTTAAAAGGAAATTTTTGGTAGGATGTTGCCTCATGAGTCATTTTCTATGTCCAGTGCTAGAATTTAGTCTTTTTATTTACTAATTGATTTCAACCATGTCCCTGTGTTTTGCTGACTTTCTTCTATTTGTAACAATTCACAGATTCAATCTTATATTACTTGTATATGATAGTCCTTGCAGCTCCTCTTCTTTCGTTTGTTTATTCTCTGGGCACACTATGACAGTTCATTATCTGTGGTCATTCTACAGTCAGGTAGATGACATGCAGTGGGGAGAATGAGAGGTGGTTGGATGAGTAGTGTCAGACACTAAGGCAGAGGTTTGAGGAGAAGACTAGTGGGAGATGAGAAAAAAAAGATTGATTCTGGTCTCACTTTATTGGAGTACTCTAGCTGAGTTGAAGGTTTAGTTAGTATAGGGAGTTTTCAGAGGAAATTTTATGGCAACAAGTGTGAAATATGGGAGAAAGGCATTCACTTTTGTGATTGAGGGAAGCTATATGGTTATCAGAATCAGCTTATAGGGAGGACAATAAGCTAGGTAAGATGTGGAAGAGCCAAATGCTTGGGATGGGGAGAATCAAAGAACTATACTAGTGAAAGTATGTGTGAGTGTGAGGGAACTAAGTGTGCTGAATTTAAAAATTCAGGAGGAGGAGTTTACATGTCTTTCTCTTGGCATGATACTGGATTCAGCAGACAAGTTCACTGGCATTAAGTTTCCCACTGAGTCAGGATTATTCCTGTGCAGTCAAATCAGCCACAGCAGTAACAGGCTAAACCATTACAGTGGTACCTGTCAGGGATAGTTTAGAAATAACATACCATAAGACATTGTTTTGGGTCACCCTTTTGCAGTGGGAACACAGTGCCAGTGAAAGTTTCTAATCCTGTGTAACTCAGGCTGAAAGTGCTTCTGACTGATGTAACCGAGTCGGTGATCACCAGTGCCTGCCTCACAGCATGACTCTCTCCAGTCTGCTCTCCAACGGGCAGCAGTATCCTGTGAATTTCCTTCCCTCGTGTACCCTGGGAATTTGGTATTGTAAAGCAGCCAAGGGGCTGTTCTGGGACCCAGGTTCAAACACCCAGCCCTTTCCTACAGTGACCTCCCCACCAGCTCCTGTTCCATGGGACTGTGTCCTTGGGCACTTGTACAGCAGTCACTCACCAGCTGTTGACTCTGGAGGGCAACTGGGGAAGCAGTGACTCTTGTTCTTACTGCTATCTATAACTGCATAAGATTCTCCTGATCCCAGTGTACCTCTCTGGTTCTCCGTAACTAGAAGAGTTTGCTTCCCAGTTGTCAGCGATACCTGTCTCTCTTCTGCTGTGTGTTCCACCACTTCTGTGTCACATAATCCTATTTTCTTCTCCTCCTGTCATTTTCTCGTGGTTCCCATGTACCATCCACTCACTTGGCTTCCTCTGCAAGCTATTGTTTTCCAGGCTCTAGACACCTCGTTCTGGAGAACCTGAGTTGCTGGCCCTCACTACTCTGTCATTTTGTCTATTCTCAAAATTTATTTTTCTATTTTACCTTTGTGGGGTAGTTTGATTCTTACTTGGAGGGAGCTTTGAGTATCAGTCCTGCTACTGATTTTTACACAGGAATCGTTGGACTCGTGTACAGGAATTTCTCAGGGTATATACATTGGAGTGAAATTGAAGGTGAAGATTTTGACATGTTCAACTTTAATAGATATTAAGTAATTTCTGCAGAAATTTTCCCAAATTAAAATTAAAATCACTCAATTATATAGGAGTATTAAAGTTGTTCTGTAAACTTGTCCATAATAGATATTGCAGACTCCAATATAATGGGTATTTAGTTATATTTCATTGTTTTTTCTGTTTCTCTCTCTTCATTTTTTTGTTTCAGTTTTAGTTTTAGTTTTTCAGTACTGGGAATTGAACCCAAGGTCTTTGCATTGAGCTATATCCCCAGGCCCTTTTGTTTTTTACTTTGGGACAGGGTCTTACTAAGTCACTTGTTTGGCCAGCCTAGATTTGAACTTGCAATCCTCCTGCCTCAGCCTTCCAGAATGCTGGGCTTACAGATGTGTACCACTGTGCCCAACTTCATTGTGTTGTCTATTCCCTTTATTAATAGTGAATATTTATTTGTCACTTTTTTCTAGCCCTCAGTCAAGTATTATTTTCCTCAACCCTGAACAATTTCAAACCTGGAGAAAAAGTAACATCGCCTGTGTGCACCAACTTTTATCATTGCCACATTTGCATGACTTTTTCTTCCTATACATGAGTATGTATGTATACAGTTTGTCTGTTGCTAAATAAGTGTCAGATGAAATGAGGTTTTATTCCTCAATACATCATTATGTATCTCCCCAGAATAATGACTTTTTTATACAATCATAGAATTATGATCATTCTTTTAAGAATTTTTTCAGTCCTGCAGATTGAACCCATGGCCTTCACACTGAGCTATATCCCCAGTCCTTTTCTTACTTTTTATTTTTGAGGCAAGGTCTCACTAAGTCGCCAAGTTGCCTAGGCTGAGCTTGAAACCATTTGTGTACTCCAAGCTTGTGTATCTATAAATTTATCTGTTGTGGATAATTCATTTAAATAGGATCTTACAATATGTGAACTTCTGAATTTGGCTTTTTTCAGGTAGTATAATATTTTTAAAGTCCATTTATGTTATAGTTTTATCATCAGTTTGTTCCTTTTTATTGCTAAATAGTTTTCTGGTATATACATACACCATATTTTTAAAAATCTGTTCACCACTTGATGACATTTGTTTCTACTTTTTTGTTACAATGGATAATTCTGTGAACATGTGTATACAAGTTTTTGTGTGAACACATTTTTATTTCTTTTAGATGAGTGAAATTTCTAGGTCATATGATAACTATGTGTAATCATTTGAGGACTTGCCCAACTATTCCATAATGTGGTTGAACCATTTTACTTTCTCATCAGTAATGTATGAGGTTTACTATTTCTTTGCCTCCTTGCCAGTGCTTGTTATTACCTGATCTTTTCATTATTGTTATTTTAGTGTGTATATACTGATACCTCATTTTGATTTTAATTTAAATTTGCAGAATAATAAATGATCTTAAAAACCTTTCCATGCATTTATTAGACATTCATTTGCTTTCTTCAGTGAAATGTATAGTCAAGCCTTTTCCTCACTTTTTGATTGGGTTGTTTGTTTTCTTATTAATGAGTAGTGAGGGTTCTTTATCCATTCCAAATGCAAGTATAAGATATCTAATTTGAAAATGTTTTCTTCCAGTCTGTAACTTTGCTTTTTATTTTTTTGCCAATGTCTTTTGCAGGACAAATGTTTTTAATTTTAATGATATTTGTCAGTTGGTTCTGTTATAATTTGGGCTTCTGGTGTTATAATTAAGAAATCTTTGCTGAAATCATCAAGGTTAGATGGTTTCCTGTGTTTTTTTCTAGAATACATAATAGTTTTGTTCTTACATTTCAATCTATTGTGTATACAAGTTAATTTTTATGTGTGGTACAAGTCCAAGTTCTTATTTTTTGTACAATTTCCAATTTATCAGCACTGCAATATTGAATTTTCTTGGCATCTTTTTGAAAAAAGAAAAACATAATTGACCATAAGGTATAAGTTTATTTTTGGACACTTAATTTGGTTCTAGAGTTTATTTCTAGATACTCAATATACCTATGTTTCTAAATCTCTTTACTGTACTTTTATAGTAATTTTGGAAATTAGGTATTGTAGCTCTTCTTTGTTCCTCTTTTTCAGAATAGCTTTTTTAATCTAGGTCTTTTGTATTTCCACGCAAATTTTAAAAAAAGGTTGCTAATTTTTCTATTAAAAAAACTGCTACAATTTAACAGAAGTTGAATCTATAATTCAGTATGGTGAAAACTGTCATTTTTAATGAAAATTTCTTCTAATCCATGAACATGGAATGTCTCTTCCCTTATTTAGATCTTCTACAATTTATTTCCGTATTATTTTATGGTTTTTAGTTTACCAATATTACATCTCTTTTACTAAATTTATTTCTAAGCATTTTGTTCATCTTGACACTCTTGGGATTTAACTGGTTTTCTTTAATTTTCCAATTGGTGCATTAAGTATATAAAAATAAAGTTGTTTTTTGTATATTAATCTTGTAACCCGTGATTAAATTCTTATGTTAGTTTTAATGGTTTTATTATAGGTACCTTCAGAGTTTCTGTGTAGACATTCATGTTTCCTGGGAATAAAGACAATTATATTTCTTCTTTTCCAATCTGGAAGCCTTTTTGTCCCTGCGTTGGTTACTTTTTTTCTCACTGCTGAGACAAAATACCCGATGCCCAAAATTAAGAAAGGAAAGGTTTATTTAGCTCACAGTTTGTGGAGGTTTCAGTTCATAAACTATTGGCTCCAAGGCAGAGTGACACATGGCAGAGGGGAATAGTTCATGGTGGCAGAAGACAGCAAAAGCAGCAAGAGCAAAGAGGAAGGAGCACACAGAGAAGACTCTTTCTGTCCCTTATATTGTATGTAGACCACAACCACCCTTGGATAATAGCACTCACACCCATAATCCAAGCATTGGAATATGAATTAATTACAAATTCTAGAAGCCTGACCCCTTGACTGCATGAGGCCTTGGGGGTACATTCAGACTCAAACCATAATAGTCCCCCTCCTTGTACTACGTAAAACATTGCGTAAAATATTTAGTGGTAGTATTGTGAGTTGACATCCTTGCCTCATTCCCAATGTTAGAGAGAAAGCATTAAAATTATAACCCTTAAGCATGATCTTAGCTCTAGGATTTCAGTGCATGCTTTTTGGCAATGCATTACTTTCTAGTGGATAATATAGTTAGCATAAATTTAGTGCTTCAAAGCAACACAAATTCCTTCTCTTATAGTTCCAGGAATCCTAAAATCAAGATGTTGACAGGACTCCTTCTAGAAAACTCTAGGTGAGCTATGTTCAACCTCTAGGGGTTACCAACATTCCTTATCTCATTGGGCCCTACCTTGTATTACTCCTTTTCATCCATCATCATATCTTCTATTCTGTCTTTGACCTACATATTTACTTGTTATAAGGATACTTGTCATTACATTGAACACACCTGCATAATATAGGATGAACTCTACTCAAGATCCTTAATTTAATCACATCTGCAGTTTCTTTTGCCATGTAATTTATATTTTCACAGATTTTGGGAATTAGGACATGGGCATCTTTGGGGGACCATTACTCATCCTACCGTAGGAATGTTGAAGACATCACCTTCTATTATCATAAATGAGCTTTGGATTTTGTTGCTTTTCTGTACCTACTATGGTTATCATGTGATGTAAGGTTGTAGTCCAGTAATGTGATAAAATATTAATTGAGTTTTAGGTATTATACCAAACTTACATTCCTGGGATAAACCTCATCTGTATAATTCTTTTTATATGTTGCTAGATTAGGGTATTTTTGCATCTATGTTAAATGAGAAATATTGGTCTGTGATTTTATTCTGATGTCTTTGTTTAGCTATAGTATCAGTATAGTACTAATAGAATAAATTGGAAAGTATTCCTTCCTCCTCTTTTTTGAAAGTGTTGGTTCAGGAATTGTATTACTACTTAAAATATTTGATGGACTTCACCAGTGAAGCCATCTGTACCTGCAAGTTTCTTTGTAGATAGTTTAATTACTAATTTAACCTCTTTACTGGTTTTAGATTTATTCAGCTGTTCTCTTTTTTCAGTTTTGGTAATTTGTAAATTTTTGTGAATTGTTCCACTCATATAAGCTTTCTATTTTGTTGGACTGAAGTTATTCTTAATAGTCCTAAGATCATTTTTCACTTCTGTAGGGTGAATAGTAGTACCTCCTTTTTAATTCTACATTTTAGTTATTTTTATTTTGTCTTATTTTCTTAGTCATTTTAGCTTAGGGGTTTATCATTTGGTTGAAGTTGTTGAAGAACCAGCTTTGGATTTCTTTGATTTTTTGTATTTTTCTGTTTTCTGTTACATTAGTTTATTCCCTACAACTTATATTTTTCCCTTCTGCTTGCTTTGTGTTTAGTTTATGCCTTTTCTAGTTTCCTAACTTGTAAGTTCAGCTTATAAATTTGAAGCCATTTTTTTTGTTTTTGTCATAGGCATCTAAAGCTATCAATTTCTCTCTGAGTATTGTTTAAGCTGTACTCACAGATTTTGATATGTTGTGTTTTCACTTTGAGTAATTTTAAAATGTTTTAAATATATGAGTCTTTTAACTCATGGTTTCTTTATAAGTATGCTGTGTAATATTTAAACATTCATGTTTTCCAATATGTTTTATAGTAGTAGGTCTCTAATATAATTCCATTGTGGTCAGAAAACATAGTTTGTATGATTTCAGCTTTTTCAAATTTTTTGAGACATACTGTTTCATTGGGCTCTCACTCTAATGCCTCCATGATAGATGCCGTCATTTCAGGTCTTTACTCAGTTGTCACATTCTCAATGAGACCTTTCCAGACCAATATGAAAGTTGTAATCAACACTATTACTACTTTACTTTTACTATTCTTACCTTACTTTATTTTTTTCTTTTTCATTTTACTCATCATAGCTTTCTAACATACCATATAATCCACCTAGCTCTATGAGCCCTTATGTTTATGATCAATTTTATTTTTTAAAATTTTAACACACATACAAAACATAAAATTGTTTATATTAATGTGGTACTATTTAATGTTCAGTACATGTATATGTTGTATAATATTTAAATCAGGTTAAACATATTTATTTCCTCAAATGTTTATCATGTCATTGTGATAAAACTTTTATCACAGTAGTACCTTAGAGTTTCTTGCTCCTATGTAACTTAATCCGTATTGACCAAACTCTCCTCATTCCCACTCTCTTATTATCCCTAGCTTATGCTAATCACCAGTCTACTCTCAACTTCTATGAGATCAGCTTTAGTAGATTCTGCACATGAAAGATCATGCAGTACTTATGTTTCTATGTTTAACATATTTCATTTGACATAATCATCTCCAATTCAATCCATGTCATTATAAACGAAAGGATCATTCTTTTTATGACTGAAGAATTTTCTGTTGTATATATGTACCAAATTTTCTTCATCCATTCATCAATTAATAGACATTTAGTTTGTATCCACTTCTTAGCTATTGTAAATGTTGCTGCAGTGAACATGGGAGTGCAGATATCTCTTCTACATACTGATTTCATTTCCTTTGGATATATACCCAGGAGTGGGATTACTAGATGGTATGATAGTTGTATTTTGAGTAACCTTTATACTGTTTTTCATAATGGCTGTTCTAATTTACATTCCAACCAACAGAGTAAGAGTTCCGTGTTCCCCACATCCTCAATAGCACTTGTCATCGTTAGTCATTTTTATGTTAAACATTCTTACTGGAATGAGGTGATATCTCTTGTGGTTTAGATTTTCATTTCCCTGGTGATTAGTGATGTTGGACTGTTTTCTTATGTACCTTTTATACACTTGTGTATCTTCTTTTGAGAAATGTCTATTTAGATTTTACCCATTTTTAATTGAATTTCCTATTGCTGGAAAACAAAATACCTGACGCAATTTAAAGAAGGAAAAGTTTATTTAGCTCATGGTTTGTGAAGGTGTAATCCTAGTAAACTGGCCCCCAGACAGAAATATTGTGGAGAAAGAGTATGGCAAGCTGCTCAGTTCATGGTGGCCCGAAAGCAGAGCAAGATAATAGTGCCAGAGAGCAAAAGGCTAAGAACCAGATGTAGGTCCAAGTTCCTGTCTCTGTAACCCACCCAAAACTACTCAAAAATGTGCTTTACTCGTCTCCTGGGTGTCTCTTAATTCAGTCAACTTGACCACCACAGTTACTGGTCACAATCCACCCAAACACATCTCCTTAAACCATATTTATTCTCCAAATAAAGACAGTGAGATCATAATTCTGCCTAATGTGATTAACTATTCTGTGTATAACTGAAAACGCATCTATCCATTCCCCAAAGTCTCAGGAGTTCCAGCATTTTTTAAAAGTCAGTTTCCAAAGTCTCCTCTGAAACTGGCAGACTCTAATCTATAACCCATGTAGAAGTAAAAAACAACTTAAATAGTCCCAACATACAGTGGCACAGCATAAAAATTGCCATTCCAAAAGGGAGAAATAGGAGGATAGAAAAGAATTGAACCAAAGCAAGACTGTCAACCAACAGGGTAATCAATAAGTCCTGTAGTGCTGTATCCACCATCCAAGGCACATGGTGGTAAAATATAGTTTCAAAGGGCAAAGGGCTTGGGCAGTCCCATCACTATAGCCTTGCTAGTTGCAGCCCACAGAGCCTTTCTCTTGGGCTAACTCTAGTTACAGACCACAGCTTTCCTTCAGAGATATCCTATGTTTCTGACACCTCTAACTTCCTTTGGTCTGCATACCCTTGGCTTCATTTCCACACCTTCATGTGCTGCCCAGTCAGGAGCTCCTTGCCTGCTTCTCAGGCCTTCTTTTGAAATCTGGGTGTCACCATTGCAACAAGTAGGTGGGCCCCCTTCAACTATGGCTGCAGCAGCCTCTGAATATCTTGAGCATAGTGAAATGAATCCTGGGGAACTAGTTCCCTATAGGAGGCACTTATAAGGCAGGCATCCCAGGGACTGTCTTCTCAAATGAAACATTTCTACTTCTAAGTCCTTGAGCCTGTGATCAGTGGAGAGTCTTGCTCATTTCTGAGATGGCCTCAAGGCATCTTTCTCATCCCTGTTCAAAGTGCTTGGTTTCTTTTTGTTTTGTTTTTGGGTTTTTTAGACAGGGTCATGCTGTGTAGTCCAGGCTGGCCTTGTATAGCCAAGGGCTGCCTTGAACTCATGACAATCCTCTTTCCTCAACCTCCCAAGTGCTGGGATTACAGGCATGTGCCACCATGTCTGGTTTGGGTTTCTTTTTAATGATATTAACTTCTTTAACACCCACTGCTCCATTGACCACAACTTTATACATGGTTCCTTTTGGGCCAGAATTGAGTTTTTCTAATCATTCTACCCTGCTTTTTTGCTCCCAGGTCTCACTATAAATCTGACAAAAAGCCAGCAGTATTCTTGCTACAGTCTGAACATTGGACTGCCTTGAAATTTCCACCAGATGTTAGTCATCAACCTTTAAACTCAACCTCCCACAAAGTCTCAGGACATGGGCAAATTATAGACATATTCTTTTCCAGAATGTAGCATGTATGGCCTGTAGTCTAAATCCCAATCTTCATTTCCAGTTGAAACATCATTAGCCTGACCTTTACTGTTGTCATTCATATCACTATTTTGGTGTTCTGATTTCTAACCAAAATCACCTGTCAGGCTCATACAGCATTCTAGGTTTCTCTAGCCTGAATCTCCACATCTTTCCAAACCCCTGCAAAGAGGTTCTAAAGCCTTCTAAACCACATGGTCAGTTATGTTCACAATAAAAACCATATTCCTCTGGTAACAATTCTACATTAGTCAGCTATCTCATTGCTGGGAAAAATACCTGACACCTGAAATTGAAAAAATGTGAGATTTATTTGTTTCATGGTTTCAGAGGGTTAAGTTCATAGTCAGCTGTCTCCATGGCAGGAATATCCTGGCTTAAGTGCATGGTAGAACAAAGCTGCTTAACTCATGGCCACAGGGAAACAGTAGGAGAACAGCATCAGAGAACAAAGGACTAGAATCAGATATACTTTGCAAGTTCATGCCTCCATGACCCACCCAGACATACTCAGAAGTGTGCTTTACTAACCTGTTAGGCTACTCTTAATTCAGTGAAGTTTATAGTCACAATTAATGGTCACACTTTTCCTTTTTTTCATGTTGAGTTTTGGGGGTTCTTCACATATTCTGAATATCAACTCCTTGTCAGATATATACATTACAAGTATTATTTCTCATTATGTAGATTGTCTCTGTGCTTCCGTAAGTGTTTTCTTTGCTGCACAGAAGCTTTTTACTTTTATGTAATCAAATGTATCTATTTTTGTTTGTTTCCAGTGCTTTTGGAGTCCCATTCAAAAATTCCTCATCTGTTCCAATATCCTGAGGTATTTTTTCCTAGTAATTTCATAGATTGAGATTCTACATTTAAGTCTTTTTTGAGTTAATCTTTATAGCTGGTGAAAGATAGGGATCTAGCATTCTTTGACATGTGAGTATCCAAGTTTTCTAGCATCATTTATCAAAGAGTGACGTTTTTGCAGTGCATGATCTTACCATCATTGAAAATTGGTTGGCTATAGATGTATCATTTTAATTCCTAGGCTATATATCTTTTTTAAAATACCAATACCATACTGTTTTGTTTTCTATAGCTTTGTAGCATGTTTTAACATCAGGTAGTATAATGCCTCCTTTGTTCTTTTTGTTCAAAATGGCTTTGACTATTTGGAGGTTTCATGGCTCTATATTAATTTTAAAATTATTTTTCTAGTTCTGAGAGTGCTGCTATTGATATTTTGATAGGAATTACAATGAATCTGTAAATTGTTTTGGATAGCATGGACATTTTATCAATATTGATTCTTCTAATCTACAAATACAGGATGCCTTTCCACTTTCTTGTGTCCTCTCTAATTTCTTTCATCAAAGCTTTATAATTTTCATTGTGGTGATTTTTTACTCCTTTGTTTAAATTGATTCCTAGGTGTTTCTTTTTTGTAGGTACTGTAAATGGAATTTCTTTCATGCTTTTTCCTTAAGGTAATTTTCTCTTGGTATATAATAGTGCTGCTGATTTTTGCATGTTGATTTTTTGACCTTGTAACTTTTGTGAATTCTTCATTCTAATTTTTTCGTGGAGTTTTGGGGTTTTTCTATTTATAAGATCATGTCATGTGCAAACAGTAACAATTTCAGTCTTTCTTTTCTAATTTGGATGCCTTCTTTTTCCTTCATTTGCCTAACTGCTCTGGATAGGACTTCCATTATTATGTTGAATAAAAGTGGTTGGAGTGGACATCCTTGTCTTATAGAGCTTAGAAAAGAAGCTTTCATTATTGACTTATTATAAATGACTATTATACTGAAGTACATTTCTTACATGCCTACATTATTCAACGTTTTTATCATGAAGTGATGTTGAATCTTACTGAATGCCTTTTCTGAATCAATTAAGACAACCATATGCTTTTTGTCCTCCATTCTGTTGATGCAGTGTATTGTTTATTGGTATGCATATATTGAACCATCCTTGTATCCCTGGGATGAATTCCAATTGATCATGGTAAATAATCTTTTTAATGTGCTGTTGTATTCAATTTGCTAATATCTTCTTGAGGATTTTTATATGTTCACAAAGAATATAGACCTACAGTTTTCTTTTTATTGTGTATTTATCTGGTTTTGGTGTCAGAAAAATGCTAGTCTCAGATTGTGTTTGGAAGAATCTCTTCCTCTTCCATTTTATGGAAAACTTTGGGAGAATTGGTATTAGTTCTTAAATGTTTAGTAGAATTCAGCAGTGAAGGCATCTGGTCCTGGCCTTTTCTTCAATATCTGCAGGTATCCATTAGGTCCTTTTGGTCTAGGGCCCAATTTAACTCTGATGTTTCTTTGTTGATTTTCTGTCTGAATCATCTGTCCATCGCTGAAAGTTGGGTACTAAAGTTCACAACTGTTATTGTATTGAAATCTATCTCTTTTGGGTCAATAATACTTGCTTTATATATTTTTGTATGCTCTGATACTAGGCGCATATATGTAATTGGCATTGTTATTGCCTCTTGCTGAATTGATCACTTTATCATATAATGACCTTCCTTGTCCTTTTATTGTTTTTGATTTAAAATCTGTTTTATCTGATAGTAGTATGTCTATCCCCTTTCTTTTGGCTTCCATTTACATGGAATATCTCATTCCATGTATTACTTTCAGACTATATGTGTCCTTTGAGATAATGTTAGTCTCTTGTAAGGAACATGTAGTTGGGTCTTGTTTTATCTATTCAGTCACTGTGTCTTTTAATTGAAGAATTTAATTTGCATTCAAGGTAATTATTTGTAGATAAGCTCTTTTTTTATTTTTTATTTTTTTGGTTGGTGGTCGGTACTGGGGATCGAACTCACAACCTCACACCTGCCAACCAGGCGCTTAAACCACTGAGCCAAACTCCCGGCCCTTGTAAATAAGCTCTTACTACAGCATTGTGTAACTTGTTTTCTAGTTTTGTCATAGTTCCTTTCTTTTTCCCTCTCTTATAGTCTTCCTTGGTGGCTAAGTGAATTGCTTTAGTAGTGTGTTTTGAATCCTTGCCTATTGTTTTGTCTTTTATAGACTTTCATCTTGTACTTAATATGAGGCTTACAAAATGCCTTTTGATTTATAACAAGCCATTTTGAATGCTGGAAACTTTACATGACCCTAACGGTAAAAACAGAAATAAAGGACAAAGAGAAAATAAAGTCATAGGAAAACTCCAGTTGTTTTTCATTCCTTCCCACATTTTGAATCTTTGATATCCCATTTTACATCTTTCTATATCACCTCTCAATATTTTAATGCAGATACTATTTTTGGTTTTTAGTCTTCATACTAAGGTTTGAATGGTTTATCACTCTGCTTATAATTTTAGATCATTCTTAATTTGTTTATATAATTATTCATACCAATATGTTTTATGCCTTCCTATATTTTCTTCTTAATCATTAGTGTCTCTTTCATTCTGAAGAACTTTCTTTAATATTTTGTAGAAGAGGTCTGGTGGAGATATATTCTCTCAGCTTTTGTTTGTCTGAGAAAGTCTTTATTCCTCTTTGATTTCTAAAGGGTAGCTTTTCTGAGCCCAGTATTCTTGATTGATGTCTTTTTTCCCCCATGAGTGGTTTATGCTGTCAAATTGGGACACCCCTATGTGTTCTTTGTTTCTTTTCTCTTGCTGTCTTGAGAATCTTCTCTTTGTCTTTAACCTGTGAGAGATTCATTATGAGATGTCTTGGGGTACAGTTGGTAGAGTTAGATTTGACTGGTGACCTTTGACCTTCCTGTACCTGGCTATCTGTGCCTTTCTAGGGTTTAGAAAGTTTTCTGTCATTTGTTCGAGTAAGCTTTGTAACCCTTTAGCATTTATAAGTCCTTTTTCAATACTCAATAACCCAAATATTTACTCTTTTAATGCTCTCTCAAGGTTCCTATAAACTTTCTTCATTCCCCTTCATTTTTTTTGTTTTCTCTTTCAACTAGGTATTCTCAAATCACCAGTTTTTGAGCTCACTAATTCTTTCTTCTGTTTGATCTATCCTGTTGTTGATGTCTTCTATCACTTTTTAAATTTCATTGAGTATATTTTTCAGATTAGGAATTTCTGTTTGATGTTTTTTAATTCCTTCCATTTCTTTGTAAAGTTTCTCCATTATAGTATTGAAATGCTTATCTGTGTTTCCGTCAAACTCATTCCTTAAAACAGCTGTTTTGAATTCTCTGAGCATTTTTTGATACAGATTACTGTCTAGTCAATTGCTGATACCTTATTTTGAGTACTAGGTAAAGTTATGATTTTCTAAAAGCTCTTGATGCTTATTAGTATGTAACATTGTCTTGGCACTAAAGGATCATGTAGTTATTCCAATCTTCCTAATCTGGCTTTGTTCATGCCTGGCTTTCTGGATACTCTTAAGCAGCTGCTTATTTTCTCTGAGCCCGTCTGTAGTCATTTCCTCTATTTCAGCACTAGATGGTGCCCAGATCCAGATTTGCCAGGAGTCTGCTATTGGTGTGTTGATGTTTTCAGTACTAGAGGGCAATTCAAACCCAGGTTTGTCCCAAATACTCTGTGGGTGTATCATTCAGAAAAAACAGAAGAATACCTAAACAATGTAGTCTGTTCCCACAAGCTTTTCCCTTAATGCCCCATCCACTGTTACTGGCCTATGGTCAGGCACTGGAGGATTCTACCTGGTTGTGGGCAGTCACTGTGGATGGACCAGCCCCAGGCTTCTGTCATGCCTATGGCCACAAAAGCCACCGAGTCATACCCTGAGCCCACAGACCACCAAGACCAGTACACACTGAGTTATAACCAAGACCCGTATTTCTATGGACTACCTACTGTTGAGGTGGACCCAAGACCACTGCAACCACTCACAGCTGATGCTCACTGGAAGAGAAGTCCAGTCAACTGGGGCCATGTGTCTTCTCATACACTAGAACTGCTCCAGAAGCTCAGCTCATAGGCAAGTAAGGTGTGGGGCCTTTAGGATCTGCCCAGTTTTAGGTTTCACCAGCCCAGCACTTAGTACAAGGGTAAAGCCATGTGCTTACTATCCTGTCCTACCTCAGTCAATGGAGTCTTGTACCACAGTGTTACCCAAGATTGGGGTAGTGTTTTTGGCTACCTGAACTGATGATAAACTGAGCTGTGCCTGAGTCTGACAGATGCAAGGACCTGTACAGTGTCCAAGGCCCACAACATAGCCAGTGGTCATGTAGGCTGAAACAGTGATCCTGTCTCATTGTATGCAGAGTTGTCCTAGGTGTTAGGACAGTTCTAGAGCCCCATCTATGAGTACTGGCTTGGTGATAGCTGTGCTGCCCAAGGTTGAGGGATATGTGGTAGAGATAGTCCCTTGGCTACTATGGCTGGTGCTATGCTGGGTCATGCCTGAGTCTCATAGACACAGGGACCAGCACAGTCTTAGGAAGAGAGGGGTTGTACTTCAGGCTGACTTGAAGGCTAGAACTGAGGCAGCAGAAACTTGACTCGCTCCTACTGGTGTAAAGACTTTTTAATGGTGGAGCTAGTTGTCTCAGCTCTGGCCTATGTAAGAGGCCTTCAGTTTCTACCAGGTATTGGGTCTCACCGTAGCAGGGCTGGCATTGGACTCTGAGACAGAACCCTGTGTTAGCTCTCCTGCCCTGCTCCCCAGAGCGTAGAGCCCTGCTGCCAGAGGTTGAAAGAGGGTTTGTGGAGGTAATCTCTTTACTGTTTAGCCTAATGGCAGTTCCTACAGGCTGGTCCACAGGTATTGGCCGGCAGGACGCATCATGAAACTTTGCTCAGCACTAGGTTTCAATGTGATGGGCCTGATACTAGATTTAAAGTCAAAAGCCTGATTTTAATTTTCTCTTTCTCACCCATGTGAGAGGCACACCTTTCCATGTTGGGCTATTTGGAATTGGAGAAGGGGTGACATGGAAACTCTTTTCTCTATATCCTCTTCAATGTGTTTTTTCACAAGCAGTATGGTCTCTCACTTGATTTCCTTAGCTTGTACACTTGTGGTTTAGTAGGTAAATAACTGTTTTACTTGGAATGTCTGTGGGAAGAGATCACCAGAATATCTTAGCCACCATCTTGCTCATTAGTTCCCAAGATCTTTATTGATGTATAACGAGAACCCAGAATAGTGCCTGGCTCATAATGGTTATTGAGAGAGTACTTCTGAGTATGTATATTATTATATGATCAAAATATACAATGAATGTTTACATAAAAATGTATTACAGGAAAAGACACATTACCATTATTCTTCCTCAGAATATTCCTCCTCATTTCAAACACACTTATCCAGCAATTCTAACCCCTTTCTGAAGCAGTTCTGAAGTCTTCTTTCATTACTTTATGAGGTATGATCAAAAATATGGTGAATGCTGCTGCTGAGTACCATGCAGTGAGAAGGTAAGCTTATAAAAAAAAATTATAGTGTGTCCTCATCCACCTTATTCACTGGAATCTGGATCCATGCAACTTCTGCGTCTTTCTCAAAGTAAACATGATGATAAACGGTAATCATTTTGGATTGATTCAGAACATTACGGCAGCCACAACAGTGCAACTAAAGGCACTCACAAAAGAGGACTTCCTGAACTGCTTCAGAAGAGACAAGGATGATGAGATTAGTTTGTTTTTAGTGAAGGGCAGTGTTTTGAGGATAATTAATAGCAATTTCTGTTATACACGTTTTTAAAAATTTAAATACCCACTGTATTTTTATTTTATTTTATTATTTCTTATTATTATTTTGATACCGATAATTGAGCTCATAACCTCGAACTTGCCAGGCAGGCACTGTGCCACTGAGCTATATCCCCAGCCCTACACTGTATTTTTAGATTATACCTCATATTCATCCAGTTCTGCTTGCTCTCCAACCTTATTGATGTATGACATTGGCATTCTCTTATTTTTCCCAGTATGTCAGTTTTCTTTATGTATCTCAATCTATTTTTAACTTGCATTTGTCTGAATTCTAATGTGGTTGAGAACTTTTGCACACACTTATTAGTGATGTGCTTTTCTTCTTTTGTGGGATATCCAATCTTTTGCTCATTTTTCTAAGGATTTCCATCTTTTTTATTGATTTGTAGCAGTTATTTATAGATTCTAGATGTAAGTCTTCTAATAGTTATTTGTATAGTATCTTTTCTTACCCTGTGACTTTTCCTTTCCTTTTATTTGATATTTTTGATGAACAGAAGTTCCTGTTTTTATTGTAGTTTATTGTAGATCTTTTCATTAATGGTTAGTGCTTTTCATGTTTTAAGAAATATTTCCATAAATGCTCTTGTGCCTTGCTGGTGGAAATACAGAATGGTACAACCCCTACAGAGTGAAATAATAACATGTAGAAAGGTTACATACAAAATTACCCTTTGTCTCAGCAGTTTTACTTCTTAGACTCTATTTCAAAGACATTCTGGAAAAATATCAAATGTTATATGTACAAGGGCACTTTTCAGGGCATTATTCATAACAGCATGAGATTGGCTATAAGGTCAGTGTCAACTATTGTACATCCACAGGATAAACTGTGGTACATCTACAGAGTTGAGTATTGTGTAACTATAAGAGGAAGAAGTGCTTTACACTAGTAAGGAATTATCTCTAGGATATATTAAGTGTAAAAAATAAGTTACAGACCAGAGTTTATAGTAAGTTATCTTTATGTAGGAGAGGGATATAACTAATGCATTTGTATGTGTGTATCTGCATACCTATTTGCTTATGTTTTCAAAAATGAAACAGTGGAACAATATGACAGACTTAATAAAAATATTTATGGGGAAGGAAGGGAATGAGATAAAGGGGATAACTGGGCTAGGGTTATAGCTCAGCAGCATAAGTGCCTGCCTGGCAAACGTGAGTTCAATTCCTGGTAAAAAAAAAAAAAAAGTGAGATAAAGGGGATAAAAATGGAAGTACCTTCTGTGAAGGTACCAAATAACAGTTTTCACTTTAGATCCATAATTGAACAGTCAAAAAGGCGAAAGGGCTGGGGGATACAGCATAGAATGCCTGTTTGGCATGTACAAGATCCTGGATTTAGTCTCCATTATCACAAAAAAGGGGGAAAATCCATAAAATGCAGAGCAACCTGAAATGAATGAACTTAATGGTAAGGTTCGTAGTTTAGCCACACAAAGAAACCAATTACTTAAAGTGCCTTTAAACTAATAATTATATATTCCTAATAAGGTGTATTCTAAGGAGAATTACCACCAAAATTATAAAACTGTATTCACTAGTTTTAAAGTTGACGATAATAATATTGTTTTTGAAATTAGAAGTTCTATACTGTACATATATTGTAGGAAGAAGCTCATAAATCATTTTGTTAATATTAGATCCGATATTTTAAGTATACAAGAAATACAAGTGAAAAATCAAAATGCCACAAGGAGTTTAAATAAAAACTTTGTAATCTTAAATTTGAATTAGAAATACTAATGTGAACTCATGATCTATTTTTAAAAACTGTCCTAGCTTTTTTCACGGAAAAGCCTAGAGTCAACAACTAAACAATAGTTAACACACGTAGCAATACTGGGGTTTCTAAATACCATTTCTCAGGAAAAAGAAACTTGGCATCCTTAGAGAAGTATTCTGGGTTTGGGTTAGGAAATTACTCTTATGATTGATAAAGAATGTGAATCAAGCATTTATCTTGCCTTTCCTGTATGAAGGGTATTTAGGGAAAACAAATAGTTGATGGTGATAAGTTCATTATAGAAATCCAGATAATAAGTACAAATGAAATAACAACATTAGGAAAGCCCCATGTTACAACTCAATAAATTAATAAATATAAGTAATGGTCATCAATAGATATGAAACTCATAGGTGAAAAGTGAATGGGAAAACATTATAACGGAGGGATAAGACTACCGTTACTGGAATCTGATTAATTCCAGCATCATTAAAAATGGGATCACCAAACAGTATATGCTTTATGCCATATTTTAGTCACTTCTGATCACTGGGACAAAGCACCTGATACCTGCAAATTAAAGGAGGGGGAGTTTATTTTGGGATCACAGTTTCCAGTGGGTTTAGTCCATGACTGGATGGCTCCAAGGCAGAAACAGCATGGTAGAAGAACATTTCATCCCATGGCAACCAGAAAGCAGAGAGAGGAAGGAACTTGGAACAAGAATACACTCCCCCGTGTCATGCACCCAGTAACCTGTCCCTTCTGAGCAGTCACCCTGTATAGCATTCCATCTCTGGCCCCCAAAAAGGTTCATGTCTGTCATTGTGCAAAATATATTTAGTCAATCTCTAAGGGTCATGAAAGTTTTAACATTTCCAGCATTACTGAAAAGTTCAAATCCAATGTCTCCTTTGACTTTTAGCTGTGAACTCTTGTAAAAATAGAAAACAAAGTTCAGTACTTTCAACATACACTAGCATAGGGCAAACATTCCCATTCCAAAAGAGAGGAATAGGATGGAAAGGAATCAGACAAAAGAAGATAGAAACCCAGCAGGACAAACATTAGATCCCCTAGCTCCATGTCTAGCACCCAAGGTGGGTGGTGGTGAGCTGTAAGTTCCAAAGGGCTTGTGCAGCCCTACCCCTATAGCATTGTTAGTTACAGCCCACATGGCTTCCCTCTTGAACCAGCTCTACTTGGTATGTGTGGTTTTTGCTCAGTAGACATTCCATATTCCTGACATCTCCAACTTTTTGGGTCTCTTCTGCATCTTTGGGTTCACTCTCACAGCTTTATGCATCACCCTTTCAGATACACGTTGCCTGGCCTTTCAAGGCTTTCTTTGAAGTCTGAGTAGTATCCTTCACGACACCACAACTGTTACATTCTGCATACCTGAGAAACCAGTACCAATTGAGTGATACCAAGGTCTGCCACCACATTGAGTCCCCTTGGACGACAACTGCAGAGGACTGTTAGTGTCTGGATGGCTAAACTCATGCATACACTTCCCTACACAGCCCTGAATGAGCAGAGCACCCTGCATCTCTTCTGAAAACAGTCTTTCTAAAGAGTTTACCCTTTACACCCTTGAGGTTGTAAGAACTGGCCAAATTCTGAGATGCCCTCAGGCATCTTTCCTATTGCCCTGATATAAAGTACTTGGCTTTTTTTTAATGCTAATCTGTTCAGCAACCATAATCACCTTTACCCCAACTTTGCAAGTGCTTCCTTTCTGGAAAAACTGTAAACTTTTCATATCATTAGCTTCACTTTTTCCTCCATATTCTCATTATAGATCCGGCTAAAAACAGCCAGCAATACACATGCTGTACCCTGAACATTGGGCTGTCTTGAAATTTCCTCCACCAGATTAATTAGTGCACTACCTTTAAATTCAGCCTCACCCAAAGCCTTAGGACATGGACCAAAAGAAGGCAAATTCTTATTTTTTATTAATACATATTTGTGATACATAATTAGTGCATTCATAATGGCGAGTTGATATATATATATATATATATATATATATATATATATATATCACATCTTAATCCTTTTTTCTTCCCCTTCCCCTCCACTCTCCACTCTCCCTCCATCCCAAGGATATTTAATTTTTTGTGTCTGATTTATTTCACTTGCATTATGAGAAGACAAGTTCTTTTCTAGATTGTGATATGCATGCCCTCTAGTCCAGTTTCTAACAGTCCTCATTCCCATCTGAAACATCATAAGCCTGGCCATTACTGTCGTCGCTCCTATGAGCATTCTGGTCCTGTTTGCACCCACCAGGATCTCCCATCAATCTCTGTTTACAGTATTCTAAGGCTTCTCTAGCTGGTATCACCACACCTTCCCAAACTCCTCCCACAAACCAGTTCCAAAGACTTCTGTACCCCATGATGAGGCATATTCACAGCAACAACTGTACTTCTCTGCTACCGATTTTCTGTATTAGTGAGTTTCCTTTCCCTGGGACAAAATACCTGAAAACCAAAAAGTAAAAGAATAGAGATTCATTTTGGTTCACAGTTTCCAGTGGGTTCAGTCCATGATTGGCTGGCTCCAAGGCGAAACAGCATGGTGGTAGGGCATGACAAAAGAAAGCTGCTTACGCCATGGTGGCCATGAAGCAGAGATAGAAGGAGCTGCGGACAAGAATACACTCTTCAATGTCAGCCTCCGGTGATCCATTCCCTTCAACCAGGGCCTACTTCAAAGCATGAGTCTTTTGGGGAACATTTTAGATCTAAACCATAATAGCATGTTACACAAAAAGTGTACATGTATCTGTGAAAGATTCTGGCCTAAAAATGTTGAACATGAATCTAATCAAAACTTTAGATCACTACTGTTAAATACTACTTTCTACAATTATATAAATGGTCTTTTATCTGTTTTGTTCAATACGGTATCCATTAGTCACATGTGGCTACACTGAACATTTGAAATGTACTGTTTGAGAAAGTGACATTAAAAATTTAAATAAACACATATGGCTAATGACTGCTGTATTAGATAGCAAAATTCTAACTGCAAAGAAATAGAGAGGACTGAGAAACAATTTAAACAATTTAACATCATCAAGAAATAATCCATCAAATTTGTTTGTTCATATAGCAAATAAATCAATAGTTGGAAGAGGACAAAAGCTGGATGGGTAGGAAGAAAAGGGCATTGTTTCAGAATAAAAGGAATTTAAGAACTGTTGATAGGCAAAAACTGATTCAGATTCTGAATAACCAAGTGTGAAAAAATATCTTTAAGATAATCAAGGCAATTTAAATATGAAGTTGGTGATAATGGGAAATTATTAATTTCATGATTTATAATAATACCACAACTGGTTATATGTTTCAAGTGTCCTTATCAGTCAGAGGTACAGTCTTTCATGATCCTGAGATTCCTGGGGGCCTCAATTGCCCACCATCATTCTAGCCTTGCTTGAGATGCACTGTAATAAGATAGCTATATACAGTCATTTGTCACAGGTTATAAACACCTTTTCTACCAGAGTTTTGATGTCTGAGATCTAGGATTTAATTTTTATTTGTCAAAGCTTGTACTAGGAGGCTTTGTAGAACTTCCCTATCTCTTTGTCTTGATCCAGATGAACCCCAAAAGAAGAACAAAGGTGATCCCATGAACAACCTGGAAAGTTTTTACCAAGAGATGATAATGAAAAAACGTCTTGAAGAGTTCCAAGTTATGAGAGGTGAACCCTTTGCTTCCCACTCACTGGTCTCAGCTACATCAGTGGGTGATAGTGGCACAGATGAGAAACCATCATTACTCCAGGACGAGGGAAAACAGGCAGCACAGGGTAAAGGTCCCAGCCTCCATGTGGCAAAAGTTATTGATTTTTCACCTCAGCAGTGTTGGACTGAGCCTAAGAAGCTGACGCAGCCAATAGAATTTATCCCAGAAGATGAGATCCAAAGAAATCGTTTGTCAGAGGAAGAGATCCGAAAAATTCCTATGTTTTCTTCATATAATCCAGGGGAACCAAACAAGGTATAGGCCAAACCAAGAAACACAACATGAGATGTGTCCATTTTTATTTACCTCTACCTAAAGTAATACTTTGAAATTAGCTTTGGTTTTATCAAAGATCATGACATAGGCACAGTGATTGTGTTCGTCCTTGATCTTTACTATTCATTCTCTGCATACTACTGGTATATTAGTAGCATATTTCTTATGATGTGTTCTTTGTGATTTTCTTAGGTCCTAATACACCCTTAGAATTTTAGAGAACTCTTGATCAGACTCAATACATACCTATTAGAATTTCTAAATTAAAGGAAAAGTAACCTTCTGTTTCCTAGTCTGCTAATAATCAAGTTGTATTCATAGAGCCGCCATGGTGACTCTGCAATTAGTCAATAAATAATTGACCAACTGGTTTTAAATAAGGTTAGTTGTTATTGTGTGAGTTTTCACTTCAGAGTGGTCCACCTGGCTTTAATTTGACATGTGACTTAAATTGCTGATTGTAAAGCAGTAAAGTAAAAACAAGTCCTCTAAGATTTGCAAAATTGGCAAATCTGTAACCAAATAGCATGATATATAATCTTTGTTTTATTGATCAATTCATTATTTCACATCCAAGCTATCTGTTGTATCTGGAATGGAATATGCTTCAATACCATGTTAGCCAAAGAGACAATACAATCCAAGAGCAGTGATGACAAACCTTTTAGAACTTTCAATGTTACTAACACTTCACTGCAGCAGATGTGTCATAGGTTTGCCACCAGTGCCCTAGAGTGTTAAATTATTGTGTCAAATTAAAAACAAAAACAAAACAATATTGCCAATTTCTACCAATGTATTTTTTTAAAAGCTGTTGAGGGTAAGGGATATTAAAGCACTTTCCTTTGAGTGGTCGAATTTCTGATATGTTCTTGCTATTCATTAAAGGGTTGCTTGATTTTTTATTTACTTTTTATTATAAAATATTACTAATATACCAGAGATTTATAGAATAATATAGCAAACACCTGTATACCAAAGCCAGCCATATTTATCATCTTAATAGTCTCTATACTTGCTTAATTAAAAAAGAGTAAATCTTTGTAGGTATACCTAAAGACATCTATTCCTCACCAATCCCATTCTCTTTTCTCCTTTCCAGATGTAACCACTATTATGAACTTGCTGTTTTTATTTTCTTTTACAATTGTCTTTATATACAGACAGTCCCTAACTTACAGCGGCTTACATTACATGTTTTTAATTTTGATTGTGTGAGAGCAATAAGCATTCAAACTATACTTTGAATTTTGATTTTTTTTCTGTAAGATAATGATATGTAATATGGTACTCTCTTATGATGCTGAGTAGCCACAGATCACTGTCATTCTCAGTCAGCCATGTGATCAGAAGGGGAATCAACTGATATTCTACAGTGTACTATATTGCTAAGCTATGGTTTTCCATAGATTAGGTATCTTAAATGCATTTTCTTTCTTTCTTTCTTTCTTTCTTTCTTTTTTTTTTTTTTTGACAGAGTCACGCTGTATAGTAGGCTGGCCTTGAACTTGCTCATGTGGCCCAGGCTGCCCTCAAACTCAGCGATCCTTCTGCCTTAGCCTCATGAGTGCTGGCATTACAGGCATGCGCCACCACACCTAGCATTAAATGCATTTCACCTTATATCTTCATCTTACAATGGTTTTGTCGGTATATAACCCCATCATAAGTCAAGGGTCATCTGTATTCATAAACAATATAGTTTTATATATTTCAAAACTATATAGAGGATGTTATATTCTTTCTATAACTTGAATTTTTCACACAATATACTTGAAGTTTTTGAAAGTTTCCAATACAAGAAACTATTTAGCATCGTATTATAAAATTATACCATAACTCATTTATCTATTTTCCCAAAGATTTATCTTTCCTATTATTTTGCTGTTTCTGATAATTTTATAACATAATTGTTCATATCTCTTACTGTACATATGTAAGAGTTTCTCTGGCATGCTGCTTTACAGAATTAAGTTATAATTAGAAGGTAACAACCAGCAAGTTTTAAAAAAGTAGAATATAATAGAAAATATCCAAATGTGTTCATATAGTTAGAATAATCACTGGGTGTTTGTTTGATTGGTTGGTTGGTTTTTGTACCAAGAATCAAACCCAGGGTCATGCGCTTGCCAGACAAGTGCTGTACTGCTGAGCAACCTCCCTGGCTCAATCACTGTTTCTTAAAGCTTTTATTTTACTTGTGTAAATTTCAGCAAGGGAGGAAGGAGAAGGAGAGTTGTATGTGGGCTACATTATAAAATGCTGTTCTTCCTGTACATTTTAGTCAAAAAAGTTGGGAAAGGATCATTCTCTTGTAGTGGTCCTCACTAGTGTGCACAGAGTCACCTGAAGGATCTATTAAAAGCACAGATTCACGCCCACAATTTTTGACTTAGTTGCTCTAGAGCAGAGAAAGAAAATGTGCATTTCTGCCAAGTTCCAGGAAATGTTGATGCTGCTAATCTGAGAATGGTATTTTAAGATTTGTTGTTCTAGGTTATATTCCTAGGAGTGAAACTACTGTAATACTATAAATGATGTTTATATTTTCAACTTCCAATAAGCAGGAATCTCTCAGAGATTCTCTTGTACAACTTTGCCAAGACTTTATAGTATTAGGTTTTGTTGTTTTTTTGTTTTGTTTTTTGGTACTGGGTATCAAAACCAGGACCTTTGCATTGACCTACATCATCAACCCTTGTTGATTTTTTTATTTTGAGACAGGGTTTTGCTAAGTTGGCCAGGCTGCACTTATACTTGTGATCCTCCTGCCTCAGCCTCCCAAGTGCTGGATTAAAGCCATGTGCCACCGTGCTCTGCTTAGACTTTTAGTTTTGTGAATCTAAGAGGTTTAAAATGCTATAGCATTGTTTTAATTCTGATTTCCAGTGAAATCTGCACCTTTTCATACATCTCTTAGCCCTTTGTCAACCCTCTGAGTTAACTTTTCCATTCCTTTGCCTGTCATTTGATTGTTTTTCCATATTTATTCATAGGAATTATTTTTATATTCTGGATTCAAATCTATGCTTTTTTAATGAATATAGTATCTTCTGATGAGTGGCTCATCTTTTTAACATTGTTTCTGATGTCTTTTATTGAGCACACATCTTTCATTTCATTATTGTGAAACTGTCAGTAATTTTGATGGTTTGTACTTTTCTACATCATGTTAAGGAAATCTTTCCCACAAATTAATAAAATACAAACAGCCTAATGTGAATAAGCAGAAGATATAAACAGGTAATTGATAGAGCCAAAAATGTGAGTGACCAATAAACTTAAGAACTCTAATGAATAATCAAGAAAACACAAAATAAAATCACAGTGGTATATACTGTATAATACCCAGGATATTGGCATACATTTAAAGACCAAATATTGCTCAACATATGGAATAAGAACTCTAATATACTGTTGAGAGAATATAAATGAGTACAACTATTTTCAAGAACATTATAACAATATCTAGTTAAAATTGCAGGTGCTCATATACTATAAGTCAGAAGTTTTATTTCTGCTGATCTGGAGAAAACCTTGCACGCGCATGTTAGGAGATTTCATGACAGTACATGTAGCATTGTCTGTAAATAACATACATGTTCAGAGAGACAATGGACAAAGCATGGTATATTCATAAAGTAGAATACCGTAAGGACAATGAATAAAATAACATGATAACTGTCAACATGTATGAAATTCAGACATAATTTTGAATAACGAGAGCTTGTTTCAGTCTTCTGTTCTCAGCTTCACCATGTCACATGCTTAGAAGACATCACTCCCATCTTACAGAAACAAAAACAGTTGAACAGACTAAAATTGAATGACTTTCCTAGACCCTTTAGACAGTTGAAGTCACAGGGAAGACTTCAGCCCTGAAGTCCAAGCAAACACACAATTACAGTAACACATCCCAGTTCTACTTATAATGGAAGGCATGGGAACCATAAAACGTTAGGAATAATTAAGTAATAACTTTGATAAATTACTGGAGGTGGAATGTAGATTAATATGGGAGTGACACACCTATAAAAATAACGAGGGCCAGGAGTTTGGCTCAGTGACCTAAGCGCCTGTCTGACAGGCACGAGGTTGTGAGTTCAATACCTGGTGCCGCAAAATAAATAAATAAATAAAAATACTATAATAAAATTAAAGAATGCCCTTTCATAGACTCATCAGTAGGTTGCAAAGGAGCAAGGAGAGAAGCAGTAAGCTTATAGACAAGGCAACAGAAACTCCCCAAACTGAAATACAAAGAGAAAAATGACTAGAAAAAAATAGAAAAATATCTAAGAACTATTTTATGATTTCAAAAGGAGTTACATATACCTTATTGGAATACCAAAGAGGAGAGCAAGGGATAAATATTTGAAATAGTAATGGCTGATAATTTTCTGAAATTAATGGCAGACAACAAACCACAGATCCAAGAAGTTCAGAGAACATCAGTCAAGATAAATACCAAAAACTATACCTAAGCATAATGTGTTCAGACTACTGAAAGAGAAAAAATATTGAAAACAGAGAAAATAAATACTTTACATATATAAGAGTAAAATAAGACTTAAATCAGATTTCTCATCAGGCCACACAAGGAAGAAGAGCAGAATGAACTATTTGTGCTGAGATAAAAAGAGCTCACCTACCTAGAACTATGTTTCCAGAAAAAAATGATCCTTCAAAGTAAAAGAAAAATAATGAAAAATTTCTTAGACAAATCTGAAGGAATTTATCACCAGTAAAAATATGTTCACCAGAATGCGATAACCCAGATCTATATAATGAAAGGCAGAGCATACATGTAGAAATATATAAAGGTAAATTGCAAAGTTTTAGATTATTATACTAGAAGAATAAAATTAGATGAACAGCAATATTATAAGGGATAAGATGGAAGAATATATATTTGTGAAGTTACTTGCACTACCCATAAAATAGCATACAGCTTTTGGAGAGTGAACTCACATTACTTGTAAATGTACATCATAAACTCCAAGGCAAACACTAAAACAATTATAAAAAGAAGCCAGGTATGGTGGTATATACCGATAATCCCAGCACTTGGGAGACTGAGGCAGGAGGATCACCATGAATGAATTCAAGTCAGTCTGCGCTACATAGTGAGTTCAAGACCAGCCTGAGCTATAGTGAGACCCTGTCTCAAAAAAATGAAAGTAATTATAAAAATATAATTGATATGGTAAAGGAGGAATGAAAATGAAATCATATAAAATATGCTTAACCTTTTTTCCAAAAAAATAGAGGGAACCTTTCCTAACTCATTTTATGAGATAAGCCTTAATACCAAAACCTGTTAAGGACCTTACAATAAAGGAAAATGACAGACAATTGTGTACTATGTACATAGAAACAGAATTCCTAAATATTAGGAAAATCAAAGCATGATTGAAGTATTTTGGTTGAAAAATAAAAATAGTAGGAAATCAAATCCAAAAAATGTGTAAAAAGAATTATATACTATGGTCAACTGGGATTTCTCCCAGGTATTCAAAGCTGTTCAACATTTGAAAATCAATTAATGTAATCCACTACAATAATAAACTAAAGAAGAAAAATTATATGATCATTTCAATTAATGTAGAAAAAGTTTTTTAAAAAAATATTAATGTCCGTTCAGGATTAAAATCTCTTAGGAACCTAGGAATAGAGGAGAACATCATACAATTAATAAAACATATCTACAACACACTCTAGCTAATATCATAGTCAATGGTTACAAACTGCATGCTTTCTCGTTTGATCAGGAACAAGTCAAGAAGGTCTGTCCACACTCCTTTTTGTTTTCTCAGAAGTACAAGCTAGTGCAGTAAGATAAGAAAGGAAACCGAAAGTACACAGATTGTGAAAGGACAGATTAATACATCTGTATGTAGAAAATTCCAAAGAATAGAACTAAAACCAAACTGGGACTAGTACATGAGTATAGGGTAGAAGATATAAGATTTAATATACAGAAGTAAATTGCTTTTCTGTATACCAGAAATGAAATTTAGAGCAACACACACACACACACACACACACACACACACACACGTTCTGCATGCACAAAAATGTGAAGCGCTGATGAAAAATTTAAGAAAAATTAAGTAAGTACAGAGATACTTTTCATTCAAAGATTGAGAGGCTAATGTTGTTATCGGTTCCTTCCAAATTGATTTGCAAAGTGCATACAGTCCCCCCAAAATCTTAGAAAGCTATTTTGTGGATATTAACAATTAATTCTAAGTTTATAGACAAAAAAAAAAAGATACAGAATATCCAACACAGTGCTAAAGAAGAACAAGGTTGGAGGACTGATACTACCCAACTTCAAGACTAACTAAATCAAGTACTATGATATGACATTGGAGGGAAAATAAAAGATAGATCAGTGGAGTATAATACAGAATTTAGAATTAGGCCCACCCAATATAGTGAACTGATCTTTGACAAAAGATAATACAATGGAGAAATAATAGTCTTTTCAACAAATGGTGCTATAATAACTGGATATCTGCATGTAAAAAATATCTAGATAGAAACCTTTCATCCTTCATAAAAATTAACTCATAATAGGTTAATATCTAGATGCAAAACATAATACTATAACATTTCTGGAATAAAACAGGACAAAATCTAAGTAACCTCATGTTTGGTAATATATTTTTAAGATGTTATATCCAGAGCACATTTAAGAAAAAATTTGATAAGTTATACTTTATTCAAATTATAGACTTCTGCTATGTGAAAGGTACTTTAAGTAGAATCAAAAGGCCTGACACAGAGTGGAGGAAAATATTTTCAAAATACATGTTTTCGTAAAAGACTTGTATCTAAACTAAGCAAAGAAATCCTAAAACTCAACAGTAATAAAATGAGCAACTCAGTTTAAAAGTGGGCAAAAGATAATTAACCACAGAAGATACAAAATGGGAAATAAGCCTATGGAAAAAAAAGATCATTATTTGTCATCAAGGAATTGCAAAACAAAACAGCAATGAGATATCACTATACACCTACCAGAATGGCTCACGTACACAATAAAGCTGACAATACCAAATAGTGTTCAGTATACAGAGTAACAAGAACTCTTATTCATTGCTGATGAAAATATATAATGGTATAAACTCTTTGGAAGACAATTCAAAAGTCTCTCAAATGAAATTTTTGTTTTACCTTATGATCTGGCAGTTTTACTCCTAATTATTTACCCAATTGATTCGAAAAACCTATCTCACAGAAAACCTGACATGTGAATGTTCATAGCACCTTTATTTATAATTGCCAATCAAGATATCCTCCCATATGTGAATTATCATTCACCTATGGTAATTCTATACAGTGGAATATAATTCAGCAATAAAAAGTGAAATAATGAGTCATGTAAAATCATAGAGGAAATTTAGACCCATGTTAATAAGTGAAAGAAGCTAGTATGGAAAGTACATATTATACGATTGCAGTATATAACATTCTAGAAAATGTGAAACCATAAGAACATCAAAATGATAACTGGTTGCCAGGAGATTGAGGGTCGAAAAAGAAGGGAATATGTAGAACATGGGATTTTTAGGAGAATAAAATTATTGTGCAAGGGCCGGGAGTTTGGCTCAGTGCCTTAAGCGCCTGCTCTGGCAGGCAAGAGGTTATGAGTTCAATGCCCGGTGCCGCAAAAAAAATAAATAAATAAAAATTATTGTGCATTAGGTGGAGGCAAGCCATACATTTGCCAAAGTGCATATAATTATGCAGTATGAAAATGACTCTTAGTTATAAATATTTAAAATTATTTAGGGAATTAAGGAATTCCAGGAAAGAAAGACTATGAAAATAGAATCTAACTACATTTCAAATATGTAAAACAGCTTTCTCAAAGGGATTGTGGAAAAGGTGCTGCTGACCTAAGTATCTTTAGAAATGTTTAGCATCTGGAAGACTAAAAGTGAATGAACTATATTTATGCCCTGCACCCTAATTGATAAGGTTGTGTCCCATGAGGGTACAGGTTAACATTGCTAATACTGCTACACATGCATAATGGAATGGAACAATTAAGTAAATGGATGGTAGATGGTGGATGCCAGGTTTCTCACTACTGAAATTTACATATAAGTAAAAGGAGGAAGCTAAAATGATTCATGTAGTAATAGAGTTGAGGACATTTGTTTGAACTTACGTTTAATTTAATATAGATACAAATGGTTCCACATAGAAGTATTTGAATGTATATACACAAATTAGCATAAACACCTATTTTTTGCTCTGTGAGCCAAGCAGTCCCAAATGAAAGGATGCCTCAGGAGGAAGGAGCTAATATCCTTGGGCAGGAAAAGGAGCCAGGAATCCTTAAGAGAAATGGCTCCAACATTGCTGGAATTAAAGGAACACGGGAATCTACTGAAAAAACTTTCAGTGACTAAAGCTAGAAATATTTGTGCAACAAAATAAATTTTAAAAAAGGTTAGATAATAATCCAAAGTACACAATAAATATCAATGAGTCTAAGTGATAAAAACAAGTTGAGTAAATAAATGGAGAAGAGATAAATTTCTAATGAAAAAGTGCCATTTTATTTATGTAGATGCTTTACATCAGAGAGGGAGAATAAAATTCAGCATGGCTTAGTTTTGAGCCACTTAGAGTTAATTTTTTCCAAAGGGTGCAAGAAGGAAAGGCATAACTTTACAATAGAGAAATCTGACAAACACTTCCTCAACCAGGAAGTGATGAAGACCAACAATAGTAGTTATAACAATATTGGTAGTGTGTATGCTTATTATAATGGGATTAAAACTCTACTTTTTTCTCTGTGGTCTTACAATAACTCATCACTGCAACATAACCATGCAAAAAACACCAGAAAAATTCTAATAGTGGAGCATCCTACAGAATACCTGACCAGTACTTAAAACTGTCAAGATCATTAAAAATAATGAAAATCTGAAAAACTGTCATAGCCAAGAGGAGCTTTGAGGCTCGGTGAACAACTAAATGTCATGTAGTAACCTGGAAGAGATCATAGAACAGAAAAGGTATAAACTAAGGACACCTAAATAATGTTTTGTTAATAATTTATTCATAGTATTTCATTAACTATAAATGTAACATACTAACATATTAATAAAAGGGAAGCTGAGTACAGAGTATGTGGAAGTTCTCTGTATTGTCTTCTCAACTTGTGTGTAAATCTAAAACTGCTGTAAAAATTAAAGTCAATTTTAAGTTTTTGAAATGGTAGCTCCCCAAGAATACATTCAGTATAATCATTTACATAAATTTCAAAACATGCTGAACAGTGCTGTGTACCGTATTATATTGCATAGGCATATTAGAACTGCTTCATCTTCTATTATTGCTTGGAAGTTGTTTTTCTGTTTCACATGTAACATCTTGTTTTTGAGCATGGTATCTTTGTGTATATCTATTTGAATGCATATATGGGTGTTGTGGATACACACATGCATGCATAACTGTAAATGGGTATTATGTGTATATATGTTTTTGTAGCAGAGAGCATACATCCAAGCAAAAACTGACAGTTATGTTGACTAGAGGCCCGTTTCAGTTTTTAAAATGTGCACATCCAAAGGAACAGTTTTAGTATGGGTTCTTCCTGATTGATAAGAAACAGAATCTGTTTTCACATATCCTTTTCTGTGGTTGTTTAATTTGATGATGCTTTCCATGATTAAAATACGAAAACTTAGACTCAAGATCACTTGATATTACTAAAATGAATCAAAAGTCAAAAGCCCTCGTCTTTAAGATACAAGGATGCATAAATGCTAAGTATATGAATATCCAGGTTTTTAAATTTTGAGACAAATATTCTATTCCTTATTAACAGTGTTTACTACTTTAATCAGTACATTTCAGTCATGTCGTTTAAGCAGGCTGTTTTTTAGCTGTTTGCTTTTCGTATTTCTGGTCTGAATTTTTTCCTTATTCCCTTTAAGTTCAAAACGTATATAGTACTAGCTACTGTCTGAGTTACTTTTTCTCTTCCATCTTCTTTTGTACTGTGTTTAAAGAACATATTCCGTCCTCTTGACAACTTTGTAAAAGTTTTATACAGTATTTTTAACTGTAAGTACAGTGTTACACAGCACATTTATAGAACTGTTTCAGCTTGCATGACCAAGGCTTTATATCCATTGAACAGAAACTTCTGATTTCCCCGTTTTCAGCCCCTGCCACCCGCCTTTCTACTTTCTGTTTGGATGAGCTCGACTACTTCAGACACTTCATGTAAATAGAATCTTTCAATAGTCGTCCTTCAATAAGTGGCTTATTTCACTTAGCATAAGGCTCATCCAAACAGAGAATTTTCCTTTCTAAGGCTGAAATATATATCAGTTTTCTTCATCTTTTCATTTGTCAGCGGACATTTAGCTTGTTCCTGCCACTTGGTTATTATGAACAGTGCAGCAGTGAGTGTAGAAGTCCATATATCTGTTCAAGATCTTTATTTCATCTATTTTGAGTAGATACCAAGAAGTGGGATGGTTGGTTTGTATAGTAGATGGACTTTCAATTTGAGTGAAAACTTCCATAGTGTCCTCCACAGCAGCTACATTTTTACATTCCCACCAACACTGTGCAAGTGTTGCAGTGTCTCCATATTCTTGCCAGCACTTTTAATAATGGCCATCCTAATTGGTAAAAGGTTATACCTCATTATGGTTTTGATTTATATTCCTTAGATGATTAGTAATACTGAGCATCTTTCCATATATGCATTAGCTATTTGTATGTCTTCTTTGGAGAAATGTCTATTCAAGTCCTTTGCCCTTATTTTAATTGACTTATTTGGTGTTTTTGTTTTTTGTTACTGAATTATATGAGTTCCATATTTATATATTAACCCCTTATTAAGTAAGTAGTTTACAGATCTTTTGTCCTATTCCATTGGTTGCCTTTTCATTCTGTCAGTTGTTTCCTTTATTGTACAGAGCTTTTTAGTTTGTTTTTGTTTGTTTGTTTGTTTTTAAGAGGTTTTTTTTTTGTTTGTTTTTTGGGGGGTTTTTTGTTTTTGTTTTTGTTTTTTTTGGTACTGGGAATTGAACTCAACACCTTATGCCACTGAGCTAAATCCCCGGCCCTATTTTTTGAGACAGGGTCTCACTGTGCATTTCAGGTCGGCCTTGAACTCACTTTGTAGCCCAGGTTGGGCTCGAACTCACAACAGTCCTCCTGCCTCAGCCTCCCAAGTGCTGGGATTAAAGGCATGCGCCACCACACCCGGCTCGGAGCTTTTTATTTTGATGTAGTCCCTTGTCTATTTTTTTACATGCGTGTTTGATGTCATATCGAAGTCATTACCAAGAGCAACATCAAGAAGCTTTTCTATGTTTGTTTCCTTGCAGGAATTTAATGTTTCAAATCTTATGGTGAAGTCTTTAATCAATTTCAATTTGATTTCCTTATATGGTTTAAAATAAGGTTCTAATTTTATTTTGCATATGACTATTTAGTTTTCTCAACATTTTGTTAAAGAGTTATCTTTTCCCTATTTTGTGTTCTTGACACACTTGTAGAAGATCAGTTTACTATAGATTCATGGGTGTATTTCTAGGCTTTCTATTCTGTTCCATTGATCTTTGTATCCGTTTATGCTAGTACCGTACTATTTTGATTACTGTTGTTTTGTAATGTATTGAAATAAGGAAGTGTGAGATCTTTAGCTTTGTTTTGAAGATGTTTCTTTTTTGGCTATTTGGCATCATTAATGATTCTATATGAGTCTTAAGAACTTTTCTATTTCTTTTTGCAATGCCATTGAGACTGATAGAAACTGCATGGAATCTGTTGCTCGTGGTGGGAAATATGGATATCTTTACAATATTGCCTTCCAATCCATGAACATAGAATATCTTTACATTTATTTGCAGCTTATTTAATTTCCATCCATAACATTTTTTTCAGTGTGTAAATCTTTTACCTCCTTGGTTATTTCCAAGTATTTTATTCTTTTTGATGCTGTTGTAAATGGAATTGTTTTCTTAATTTCATGTTAGTATTGTTCATTTTTAACATATAGAGAATACAGCTGATTTGTTCATGTTAATTTGTATCCTGCAACTTTATTGAATTTGTTTATTCTGTCTTTTACAGGGTCTCTAGTCTTTTTATATGCATGATCATTTTATCTACAAATAGAGATAATTTTACTTTTTCCTCTCTGATTTGCATACCTTTATTTATTTATCTTGCCTAATTGCTCTGGTTATAACTTCCAGTACTATGCTGAATAGCAGTGGTGACAATAGGCATCCTTGCCTTGTTCTTGACCTTATAGGATTTTCCTTCTTACTGTTGAATTCATGATGTTAGCCATGGGGTTTTCCTATTTGGCTTTCATTTTTATTGAAGTAATTTCCTTCTATTACTAGTTTGTTGAGTGTTTTATCATGAAATGGTATTGAATTTTGTCAAATACTTTGCCTGCATCTATTGAGACAATCATGTTATTTAAAAAAAAACTTTTCTCCTGTTAGTGTGTTGCATCACATTGATTTTTTAACAAGTCATATTGTTCTTGCATTCCAGGGATATATTCCATTTGATAATAGTGCCTGATCTTTTTAATATGTTCTTAAATCTGGTGGTGTTTTGTTGAGGATTTTTGCACCTATGTTTGTCAAAGACATTGGCCTATACTTTTATCATTCTGCTGTTTTCTCGGTTGGTGTCAGGGTAATCCTGGCCTCTTAAAGTGAATTGGGGAGTATTCTTTCTCTTCATTTTTTTGAAGAGTTTAAGAAATATTTGCATTAGTTCTTTATGTATTTGATAAAACTCACCAATGTAGCCATCTGATCCTGTGCTTTTATTTGTTGGGAAGCTTTTCATTACTGATTTAATCTCCATACTTGTTACTGCTCTATTCCAATTTTCTATTTTGTAATGATTCAATCTTAAGTTGTAAGTTTCTAGGAATTTATCATTTTCTTCCATGTTATCCAATTTGTTGATGTATAATTTTTCATAATAGTTTCCTGTAAAGATTTTTATTTCTGTAATATTATTTGTAATATCTCCTCTTTCATTTCTGATTTTTATTTGAATCTTTTGTTTTTCTTAGTTTAGCTAAAAGTCTTTCTGTTTTGTTCATCTTTTCAAAAAATCAAATCTTAGCTTTATTTTTCTGTATTCTTTATTTCATTTGTTTCGAGTATAATCTTTATTATTTCTGTCCTGCAAACTTTAGTCTTAGTTGTTTTTTTCTACTTCCTTGAGATATAAAATTAGGTTCTTCACTTCATGTCTTTCTTTTTTTTAATGTAGGTATTTTTGCTATAAAATTATCTTAGTGCTGCTTTTGCTGAATCCCATAACTTTTAGTATATTATTTTGTCATTTTAATTTGTCTCAAGATACTTCATAATATCCCTTTTTATTTCTTTGAACCATGGGTTGTTCAAGAATATGTATTTGTTGTTATTGTTGTTAGTTTATTTTTAGGTGGGGTCTCACCATGTTGCCCAGACTGGTTTCAAACTCATGGCTCAACTGATTCTCTTGTCTTAGCCTCTCAAGTCACTGGGACTGCAGATGTTTGCAGCCACATCTGACTGATTGTGTTATTTAGTTTCCACATATTTGCAATTTTCCAGGTTTTTTTCTGTCAATGTTTAGTTTCAGTCCAATGTGGTCAGAAAAGATAATTTTATTTCAGTCTTTTTAAATTTGTTATGACTTGTTTTGTGACCTAATGTGTGACCTAGCCAGGAGAATCTTTCATGTGCACTTAAGAATATATATTCTGTTGAGGTTTTGTTGAATATTCTGTATATGCCTATTAGGACCATTTGATCTATAGTGTTGCTCAAATTCTCTTTTCCTTTATTTGTGTGTGTGTGTGTGTGTGTGTGTGTGTGTGTGTGTTGTTGTTGTTGTTGATGATGATGATGTTGATGTTGTGAATCAAACCCAGGGCCTTGCACATGCTAGGCACTCTAACACCAAGTTTACACTCCAGCCCATGGTTTTCTTTATTTACCTTATATCTGGATATTCTATTCATTAGTGAAAGTGAGTTTTAAGATCTACTATTGTGATGGTCTTTCTTCTTTCAGTTTGGTCATTGTTTGCTTCATATATTTAGTTCCTCTCGTCTTAGGTGCATCTATATTTATAATCTGTATGCCTTGCTCATGGATTGCCTTTTTTGTCATTACATAATGTTCTTTGGTTTCAGGACAGTTTTTTAATGTATCGTCTATTTCGACTGGCATAAGTATGGCCACCCCTGCTGTCTTTTTGTTACCATTGCATGGAATGTCTCTGTTTTTTCACTTTTAGTCTATGTGTCCTGAAATCTAAAGTGACTCTTTTAATCAGCATAATCTTGGGTTACATTTATTTTATCCATTTAGTTATTGTGTCTTTTGATGAGTTTAATTCATTTACATTTAAAGTAATTGATAGGGAAAGACTTACAGATTTGTTAATTGTTTTCTGTTTGTCTTTTATCTCTTTTGTTAGTCTTTCCCTCTTAGTTATCTGCCTTTGTGGTTCCTTTGTTTTTGGTTTGGTTCATTTTGGTTTGGTTTTGTTGTGACATGCTTTGATTCCTTTCTCATTTCCTCTGTGTATCTTCTATAGGTATTTTATTTGTGGTTACAATAGACAAAACAGTCTGTTTTAAACTGATAACAATTTAAGTTCAATCACATCAAGAGGTCTTTTTATTCTCTTAAAATTTTTAATAACATTCCATTCCTAATTGGTAGAATATTTTCTCTTATCTTGCTGAGGATACTAGTTACAGGTTTTTCGTCCCACTTGGTCTCTGTATCCCCCCATTTACTGTTTTGTTTGTTCTGTTCTCTGTTTTTTACACATTAGGGGTTTTCCTCAGATGCCCGTTTATATTTATGAATCAACAAAGCTTCTTGGAAGCTCTAAGAACATGAATGGCCCATGTGGACTTTGAACTTTAAGGTGATCTGGTCTGACCTATTGTTGGAGAAATTGCCGATTCCAAGTCAGTATTTTCATCTTTCCTCTTTGGGCTTATCAGTGTCCCCAGAGGAGAGTGTTCTTAATGCTTTCTTTAGAGAGTAGTACAAACACTGTAGGAGTCTAACGTTGAAAAAGGCCCTGGAGGATTCAGCATTTAGTGTGCATTTTTTTTCTTAGTCTCCTTGCTTTCAAAAATGGTATTCACATCCCCAAAACTATATGGCATTCCCCCTCTTCCAACAATGATCCTGTAGTATTCTACCAGATCAGTGAGCTGCCCTCACCAGTAGCATATTATGGAGGAGATTTTTAAAGCTGTAATTAGTTTTTAAACAGCCTTCAACCTAACAACTTTATTTTAAACCCATCCTTTCATATCCATTTCCAAAGATACCTGAAGCTATCAATTCCTGAACTGTTTAAGGATTCTTCAGTAGAGATTGGGTAGATGTTTGGCTTTCCCCACTGGTGGTTTAATGTCTAGCTTTCTTATTGTTCTGAAATTTTTCTACTCATTCAATTATTTTCTAGCTTCTAGAATATTATTTTCATGTCCTTTTTGGCCTTCTTGGTTTGGATCTGTATTTTTTTTTAGTCTATAATTTTAGAGAGTCCTCTGGAGAGTATAAAATTAAATAAATTTGTTTGATACTCCATCTTTATCTGAAATCAACTCATTCTAACCATAAATAAAAGAGTTGTCTTACTTTCCTTATGTGTTATTTCTGTTGATCCTCAATTTACATTAGGTGTTATACCTGAAGAACCTCAGCCCTCGGGTGACTGAAAGAGATCTTGTGTCATTGTTCGCTCGATTCCAGGGGAAAAAAGGACCTCCAATTCAGTTCCAGATGATGACTGGACGAATGAGAGGACAGGCTTTCATCACCTTTCCCAGTAAGTAGCTTCATGTATATAATAATTTAATGTAGCCTCAGTTCACTAGAGACTACCTATTCCTCTCTGATTTAGATACAGCCCTTTGACGTGAAAAGGCAGGCAAAATAAGGAAAATATGTTTTTAGTGTTCTTATGTCCCCTCTTTTGTTTTTCCTCCCCTCCGTTGACAAATGTGTGACAAACTTAGCCCAGTGTCCTCAATTTTCTCAGTCCTGCTTACCCTACCAAAATTTATTTTCCTTTTGCTAACAATATTTCTAGTCCAAGTTATAATTACATTATTCACTAACTAATATATTGATATTTTGATCAGAATACATGTTCTTGCTTTATGCTCTACTGCTTTATGACTGACTGCAAGTTAGTATACTAATTCATTACTAATTTATAATTAATGGATGATGATACATTCTTCTAAATGTCACTTGCATGTTAGTACATGGCTTCAAGTGTTCTAAATGGAAGTGATCGATATAGGAATATTGATTTCTGTGATAAACCAGCCAGTGTGTCCTTTTGGCAAGAAGTTAGGAAAGATTAGTACCTTTAATTGTCTTTAAACTGTCATCATTTATCAATAGTTTGCTAACCTATGTGTAAGCAAATGGTTTTACACGAGTACTGCAAAACTCCCTTCCATTGTTTGCCTATAGTCTTGTGTCATCTTTCATATCCCATTGAAGGTTTATAAATCATCTGTACTAGTGGTTTTCAGTGTTTTCAAGTGTTAGCATTCCTTTTAAATTTGAAAGGATCCCCACATGATATGATCCACAAATTGAAAAATATGTTATAAAAAAGGTTTTATAAGCTAAGTATTTTTAAATGTATAACTGTTTTGCTAAGAATGACAGTAGCCACATTGCACATTTGAAAATTTGCACATATTGCCAAGACAAAAATTAGTTCTGTCTAATGACATCGTCTGCTTATGATTCCACAGATTTTTGGCCATAATTCACCCCTTCCTAATTTCTTTCATTCAGGGTCTGAGATCCATAAATTGAATATTCCTGGTGACAGTATGTATTCTCAGGACTGACACTGCTATATGTGTACAGGAATTCTTAAACTTATTTATACCTATAAGGACTCCCACTGAAAGAAAATAGAAGCAAAGTATCCCCAATAATATGATGACTTCTTTTGTTTGTGTTGCCATTTTGAAAAAGATTTGGTTCTCCTAGCATCTGTGTCTAAGAGGCTTGTGTATAATTAGGTATAACTTAGATTTCTTTAGCACACAGCCTTATTTCTATACCTATATCTTGGAATTAGGAGATATCCTCAAACATCCATTTTGAGTTTTTATTGTCATTATTGCTAGCCATTAATTTAACCTTGCTGAGTTGTACAAATTATAGATTATAGAAAAGATGGTAGAATCAAATAACAGTATTACTTTGTTGCTTGCATTTAACTCTGAGGCAGTACAACCTAAACTAGATTTGGAATTAAATTGAATTATTAAGCTCTATATAAATTGATTTTTTCTTTTTCTTTTTCTTTGTTTTTTTTTTAGATAAGGAAATAGCACGGGAAGCCTTGCATCTTGTAAATGGATATAAACTACATGGGAAAATATTGGTGATAGAGTTTGGAAAAAACAAAAGTCAACAGTCAGATTTCCAAGCCACTTCTCTCATATCACCTATTACAGATAGTAGTGTCGACAACAGTGATAGCTAGAATGAATATACATAGTCCTGGATGATCAGTCTAGGATTAGAATTTTGGAGCTAGGATTTGTTTATAAATTTGTTTAAAGAGTAAAAATTGACTGAGAGAGAAAGAAGTAATAATGCCAAAACCTTTCAGCTGTTGGAGATAAATAGAACCTATTTTCTACAACCAAAAGCTATATAAGACAGAAAATACCCTGAGTATTAAGGGTAATATACAAACAGTATTATTTTCTCAAGGTAAATTACATAGGATTATTCCTCAGAATTTTGTAAAATTTTTATCATTTCTGATGTCTTCAATATTTACCCTTAGAAATTACATTCTTTTCAGGCTTGTTTCCTGTATACAAAACTTTAAAACTAATTAAACATTTAAATATTTATTTACTGGATCTTATTTGTCCCTAATTTTATACACCCAGTAAGTAAAGAGCAGCAAGCCCCTAGGCCTAATCCTCAACAAATGCTGTTATGTCAAAACTAGTAACAAAAAGTAGTTTCTTAAGTCAGCCAACATATTTGATGAATACTTTCACACTAACTTATCAGTCTTCAAAAATCTATGTATTTTTATAAACTTTTTTTTTTTGTACTGGGGATCAAACTCATGACCTTACGCTTGTCAGGCAGGAACTTGTGCCACTGAGCTGAATCCCCAGCCCCTTATAATGAAATCTTTTAGATCAAAATATTGGTGTTTGCATGGACATTTAACTAGCTAGATACCATTGAGTAATCATTGAACTTAAAGCAATAGACACTGGCTATATAATATGTTAAATATATGACTTTTAGAAGAACATACTAGCACGAATACCAAAGGGACATGGAAAGAAAGAGTTCTCTAGAGAAAAGATAGCCTGTCTCATTCCCTAGTTATTTGTTTATGGTTACTGAAAAAAATAGAAGAACAATATTGTATACAGGAAGTGCTACAAACTTTGGAATCAAACTTTGAACTTTACATCCATACTTACCACTCTGAATTTGAAAAATCATTTAATCTGGTCCTCAGTTTTCGTATCTATAAAATGAGGATAATAATATTTCTCACCTCATTAGATTGTGGGGATTAAATGAGATCTTACCTAGGTTGAGAAACAAAAGAGAATGAATAAAGTTAGAGATTAAGGGTTTGTAAGATACCTTTAAGCACTCCTGTGTACATGTAATGAGAGTGCTAGAAAGAGAAGAAAAAGGAGCAGAAAAATGTTCTAAGAAATAATGTCCAAATCAGAGACAAAAGGATCACCATAAGTTCAAAGCCAGCCTGGGCTACATAGTGAGTTCAAGGCCAACCTGAACTACATAGCAAAACCCTGTCTCAACCCAAAAAAGAAGGAAGGAAGAAAGGAAGGGAGGGAGGGGGGAAAGGCAGACTAAATGCTTAAAATTTGATGAGAAGCAATATTCTACACATTGAAGAAGTTCAGCAAATCCCAAGTAGGAAAAGAAAAAGAAACCTACAAATAGACCTATTGTAATAAAAATACTGGAACCCAAAGACAGCAACATGAGAAAAATTAACTGTCACTTGTTAGTGAACTCCAGTAAGATTAACAACTCTCTTCTCATCAGAAACTGTGGTGGTGGCTGTGAGATAGCATTTAAAACGTTCAAATAAAATAACTGTCAAACAAGAGTCCTATATACAATAAAACTATTTTTCAAAAATGAAGGTGAAATAAAACATTCCCACATAAGAAACTGAGAGAACTTGTTGCTAGCAGACCTCACAGGAAATATAAAAGGAAGTTCTTTAAGTGGAAGCAAGTGACCTTAGACAATAATTTGAATCTACACACCAAAAAGGAACAGGGATAATTATAAAATTATAAAAGACTATCTAAATTCATTTTTCCTTTATTCTCTTAACTAATTTAAAAAACAATTGCATGATGAATATAGTTGCATTGTTTTGCCTTATATATATAATAGTGTAATATATTTGCAATAATAGAAGAAAAAAGGTAGGTGGAATTAATGCTGTGTTTTACTAAAGCAATGACTCTGGATGTTGGCTTAAATCCATTGGAACAAACAGAGAAGACAAGACAGGACAAATAAAAAGGTTAATATTTTTCAAAAAGCTGTAAATATATAATTGTTCTTTTTCCTCTCAGCTTCTTTGACAGGCATAGAATTATATTAAGTAATAATTATAATGAAATATTGCTGGGCTTATAACATATGTAGAAATAATATATATTACTATCATACCACAAAATGTGGTGAAAGCAATGTGTTTACCTAGGAGTATGATTTATGCTTATCACTAGCATTTAGTGTATACCTTTAGCTAGTCTGGTTGACCTAAGATGTATATGGTAAGCCTTAGAACAAATACAAAGGATATAAGTTTTTAAAACTGAAGATATTATTAAAGAAATTTAAATGTCACATTAGAAAATAATGTAAAACAAAAACAGAAAACAAGTAAAATGGCAGTTAAATCCACCTATATCAATAATAAAAATAAATGTGAATGGATTAAACTAATCAAGACACAAAGATTGTCAGACTAAACACAGTAAACAAGATTCAACAGTATTGTCAGTAGCAAACTTTAGAAAATACAAAGAGATTGAAGGTAAAAGAATGAAGAACAATGTATCATGCAAACTACAATAAGAAAGTGAAGTGACTATGTTATATTAATATCAACAAAATAGACTTTAAAACAAAAATTACTAGAGGTGAAGAATCATTTTATAATGATAAAGGGATCAGTCTCTGGCAAATGTAACATTTATAATCAGCACAGCCCCACAATACATGAAGCAAAATAAATGAATGTAGAAATAGACAAGTCTACAAAAACAGTTGGAATATTCAGTACTCCATTTCGAATAATAGAAGAACTGGGCAGATAATAAACAAGGAAAATGAAGACTTGAGCAACACTGTAAGCCAAATAGATGTACAAAACATCTATTGAACATTCCACCCAACAACATATATACATATTCGCAAGTGCACATGAAACATCTCCAGAATAGATCATAAATTAAGCTATAAAATAAGCCTTTATAAGTGAACTGAAATCACGTAAGGTATGTTCTTTGACCACATGGAATAAAGTTAAAATTAGTAACATAAAATAGGGAAACTCACAAATATGTGGAAATTTGGAACACTTTTAAATGATCAATGAATCGAAGTTTCAAGGGAAATTAGAAAGTCTCTTTGAAATGAATGAAAATGAAGACAGCATACCAGAACTGATGGGATGCAACTAAAGCAGTGCTTACAGGGAAATCCATAGATAAAATCCTACCCAAAGGAAGGGAATCTGAAGAGTGGGGAAAGTGAGTAAAATGATCAAGATGTGATATGTATATGTACCAAATCCCCAAAATGAATGTAATTACGTATCACAAGTATACTAAAAAAAGCACACAATAATAACCTCCCTTTACACCTTAAGGCCCTGGAAAAAGAATAGCAAACTAAACTCACAACAAGGAGTAGGATGAATATTTAAAAATTGAAAAATAAATGACTTAAAGAACAGGAAAAATTAATACAATTTCTTCAAAAAGTTGAAAAGCAGGGATCACTTATGGCACGTACTATCACATGGAAAAACCCTAAGAGTGTGCTCAGTGAAAGAAGCCATTAACATGACTACATATAATGTGAACCCATTTACATGAAATGGTCAGAACTGGCAAATCTATAGGGACAGAGGATTACAGTGGTTAGGTTGGAGTGGGAAGCAAAGTAATGGAAAGGACTGAGGGTAAGAGCTGAAGTATATGGAGTTTCTTAGAAGTTGGCGAACATGTTCTAAAAGTTATTGTGTTGATTATGCAACATTATGAATATGCTAAAACCCATAATTATATAGTTTGAGTGAGTTGTATGGTATATGGATTATATCAATATTACTATCACAAAAATAGAATGTTGGGTATTATCCAAATGCCCAGCCATAAGTAACTTTTGACACATCCACTTAGTGAAATACTATGCAGTCATTAAACTACTGGACTATATCTATGAATATATTCTGACCTGTACTCATATCCAAGATTTTATATTAAATTAAAAATTAGGATTATATGGTATTATATATTCATGTATGTATACTAGTGTGTAAAATATTTGTATATAGATATTTCAAAATAAACTTAGGAAAAAGATGAGAATATATATACCAAATTCTAAACTTTTGAAGGTTGAATTGAATAAGCTGCAAAGAACTTTCACTTTGTAAAAGTAAGATGGTGTGATTTAGTGATTTTTACTTTTTTCAGTATTTTTTAAATTTAAAAAAATGTAAATATTTCTTCAGTGACTTGGCTTTCAGAATATTTTTCGGAGCTACTTTCACAATATCTTCTGACTGTACTCAGGACAAACTCCTGTTTCTTTGATATACTGCTCAGTTGGGATTAACTACCCAATTTTAATATAGTTTAAGGGACAAGAAGTAAATTATTCTGGCATAGCTTTTGCACATGTTACCCAAGAACATAGATCTCAGCTAGGCTTTCCATAAAAAACTGTTTCCTGTTAGGTGGAAAAACTCACCTCTGCCTTTTACTAGACCTACAGACCACTAAAAATAGAGGGAAATACTGGAGCATACCTTTCCAGCTGGTGCATAAATACAGAAACTGTGGTATATTCAGACAATAAAATGCTATTCAGCAATAAAAATGAATGAACCATACATGCATCAACTTCGATGAATTTTAAATGCATTTTGCTAAATAGAAGAACTTAAAAGGCTACTTACTGTTTGATTTTATTTGTATATTTGCCGGAAAATCAGAACAACAAGGATGGAGGAAAAACATCAGGGGTTAAAGCTGGCATATTCCTTGATTACAAAGTGGTAGCACAAGGGGTTCATTTTAGTAATGGAAATTTTCTGTATGTTGGTTATAATTACCTAATTGTACACATTTGTTAAAACTCAGACTTATACACCAAAAGGGTGAATTTCACTGTGTGTTAATTTTTAAATAAATGTATTTTTAATGAAGAAAAGAAAAATTTGGACAGTCATTTACATAAACTAGTGCATGTATCCTGTGGCCTTTGATTACTGTTGAAAAGTTAAAGCCATTTTGCTACTATTCCTTGTTTTCTGCTCACAGGCGAGCAGAAATTATTAGTTTAAAAATTATGCAATATACACACAAACCCACGATAAAAAATAAAAACTGGGAATACATTTGTTATCACAAGGAGCTAACTTCCTTAATATAAAATATGTATAAATTTTCTAGTGCAATTGTTGCCCTTTATCTGCAGGGGTATATTCCAAGATCCATAGTGGATGCTCAAAACTATGAATAGTACCAAAGTTTATATATACCATATTTTTTTCTTTTATGTCCAGTACCATTGCCATATAATAGTAGAGTTAATCTATCTCGCATTTAGGGGCTATAATGAAGTAAAATAAGGGTTACTTGAATACAAGCATTGTGATACCAGGGCAGTCAGTCTGATAGCTCAGAGTCAATCTGATACAAAGTGAATAACTGACAGATAACATACAACATGGGTACCTTGGCAAGGGATCATTCACATCACATAATGAAATGATGTGAAGTTTCATCACATTACTCAGAAAAGTGTATAATTTAAAATGTATGAATTACTGGTCTGGGGATATAGTTCTGTGGTAGCACACTTGCCTAGCATTTACAAAGCCCTGGATTCAATCCCCAGCACTGGGAAAAGTATGAATTATTTATTTCTGGGATTTTCCACTTAATACCTTCAAACCATGGTTGACTATGGGTAACAAACTGTGGAAAGTGAAACCATTGATAAGGGAGAATTACTTTTTACAAAATCAATAGAAAAATTTGAAAGTGTGTAAAACAAAAAATACGAGTGACTAGCATACTCAGATTAATAGTGCAAATTAGGGAAATCTGTGCCGTGTGTGTGTGTGTGTGTGTGTTACTGGAAATCAAATTCAGGTGCTCCACCATTAAGCTATGTCCCTATCTCTTTGTTTTTTAAATTTTGAGACAAGATATTAAGTTACCCAGCCCGGTCTTAAATTTGGGATTCTCCTGTCTTAGCCTCCCAAATAGCTGGGATTATAGGCATAACTGCACCCATCATGAGCTCCTTTCTAAAAAAAAAAAAAAAAAAAAAAAAAAAAAATTATAGAAAATTTGCAAAAAATGTTAAGAATTCCTATTTATCCTTCATTTAGCTTTCTGTTAACATCTTACTATCCTACAGTTATCAAAACCAAAACACTAATATTGATAAGCACTATTAACTAATAAAAAATTCCTGGAATTTTACCAGTTGTCTCACTAACATTCTTTTCTCGTCCAGGATCAAATCCAGAATCCCACATTGTATTTTGTTGTCATGTCTCCATTTGTTACTATTTGTGACAGTTTTTTGGTCTGTCTTTAAAGAGTACTAGTCAGTTGTTTAATAGATTTTTTTTTTTGCCTAACTAGGGTTTTGTGAGCTGTTTTCATACTGTTAGACTGAAGTTTTACACTTCTATTAAAAATACCACAGAAGTGATCTTGTGTCGTTTTTTGTGCAGTATGTCAAGAGAAAATCATGTTGATCATTTGGCAGCTTCTGGGTTTTTTCACTATAAAATTATCCACTTTACCGTTACTTAATATTTTCTGGAAGATGGATTAAGGCCATTTGAATATACTGCTTATCTTAATCCTCTTCCCCAATTTTATTTATTTATTTTTTGAGATCAGCATGATTCTGTCTTTAATGATATAATTATTTACAAAGTCATTTAATATCATTTACACATTAGATTGTAATCTCACCATAAAAGTGCCTTTTAAGTTTATTACAAACAATTTTGTTTCGTTTTTAAACCCTATATAAATTTATTAGCTCTGGCTTATATAGTTGATGACACATAGTTCCCTCCCCTAGTTTTTAGTACATTTCTCTCCTTCATCTTGTTACAGGGTGTTTCTGATGTCTCAAATTCTGACCTAAAGCATTATACTTGGAAAACTTTAGGATAAGATCAACAAGACTGTACCTAGATTGATTATCTTTTGATTTTTCTTAGTTAAAATGAAAAGATCAGATTTTAAAAACTGAGCAGGGTTTTATAAAAATAATATTTACTTCAATTTAATAAAAGTAAATACTTTAATCAAAATAGAATTGTTTTTCATTTGAAAGAGTTAAATGCTTGAAAAATTCATTCAACAAAAGATGTTAAAACTGTTGCCAATAACTCTGAGCCTAATAGCTAAATGCCTAACTTTTGCCAATTAGAAATAAAGTAAATTTTGCCTCTATAAAATGTCTCATTCCCTATACATTAGCAGCTCTTCGATGGAACAAAACCATGAAATTGGTATGAACCACATAATTTCATTCTTGAGTCATATTAGGAAAAGCAGTGTTCTAATGAGAATATCAAATTTGTTATGGAAACTCTGACCCCTTTCCCTTTTTACTTATACCTTGATTTGGTCTCATATATCCACACTTGTTTCCATTTTGTAATATTTTAGCTCTTCTTTTTTGCTTCTCAACAACATCACCAAGCTTGGTTTACATCTCTGAAACGTATGATAAATGTCCTCTATTAACGTCAGTGGTTCTTCATGGCAACAGTTACTACTGTAGAGTTTACCTAGCAGTTATTGTCTAGGTCTGTGCTGCTATATTGGTGACACCGAGTGTTGCCAAGGATATGGAAAATAGACACTGATGTACACTTTGGATAGGTATATAAATAAGTATAAAATTTTAGGAGGGTAATTTGACAATACCTATTAACAATTTAAATGTTCAGATCTAGGAAATCTACTTTTAGGTATATTTTATCTAGAAATACATGTGCTTAAAAGTATAAACACACAAATATTTATTAAAGCATTGTAATACCCAAACCATAGAAATAAAAGTTCAATAGGGAACTATTAAAATAAATTATACTATACAATACAATATGTTGGCAATCACATAAAATCATCTTCATTGTTATGAGTTGTTTGTGACTCCCCAAAATTCATATGTTGAAATTCTAACACTCTCAACCCCATTGTGATGGTGTGGGGCTTCTAGGAGATAGGTCATGAAGGTAGAGTAGTAATGAAAGAGTTTAGTGCCCTGATAAACTGAGACAAAATACCCAACACCCAAAATTGAGGAAGAAAATGTTTATTTAGCTCACAGTTTGTGGAGGTTTCAGTCCAAAATCAGCTGGCTCCAAGGCAGAGTGGCATGTCAGAAGGGCAACTGTTCATGGTGGCACAAGACAGCAAAAGCAACAGGAGCCAAAGGGGAGGAGAACACGAGCAAACCTCTTTCCCTCCCTTACACTGCATGCAGGTAAACCATCCCAGGGCAGGTGTAGCACTCACACCCATAATTTCAGCATTGAACCATGAAGCAACCACAAACTCTAGAAGCCCAGCCCCATGACTGCATGAGGCTTTGGGGGGACATCTAGATGGAAATCATAACAACCTCTGAGAGCTCTCATTATATTTCTGCCATACAAGGATACAGGGAGAATTCAGCAATCTGCAAGCTATGAAAACACTCACCATAATCTGACCATGATCATGAGGGTACCCTGCTTTAAGTTGTACAGTCTTTAGTATTGTGAGAAATAAGTCTTTTTTGTTTATAAACCACCCAGTCTATGATACTTTCTTATATAGCAGCCTAAACTGAGACAATAATATTTTCACAACATATGGTATCTATAATCTGCTTATATTCATGCCTAAACTGTAGTTTCTTGTACTTACTGTATTGCAATGGTGCTTAAGGGCATGTAATCTAATACTTCCAGTGTATTACCATTAATGAGCTGTATGACAATCTAAATCTCACTATGACTAGTATTCTCATTTTTAAAATGAGAGTAATAATAGTATACATAGCAGCTATTGCTTATGCTATCAGATTTAAGATAATCAAACAAAACAAAAGAGAATAGAACCCAACCAAACAAAACAATGAGAATGATATGGTTTCCGGGTGGGGATCACTTTCTGGTGAGGCCTTGTTCTCTCCCTCTGCAGTCCACAAATGGCACTGACTCACAAAGAGAGGCTTGGGTGTGGCTATCCCCACTCCCACAGCAGCCCGCATATGGTACTGGTTTCCAGGCAGGGATCACTTCCTGGTGAGGCTTTGTTCTCTCCCCCTACAGTCCATGAATAGCGATGATTCATGGAGAGAGCTTTGGGTCTGGCTGTCCACACTCTGGCAGCAGCCTGTGCGTGGCACTGGTTTCCAGGTGGGGATCACCTCCTGGTGAGGTCTGGTTCTCTCCCTCAGCAGTCCACAAATGGTGCTGACTCATGGAGAGAGGCTTGTGTCTTAAAAAGAAAGATTCTTAAAAATAGCAAGGGACCACAAGAAATCAGTCTAGCAGCTGCTAGATGATGCAAAGAAGAATGACATAACATTGATTGATGTAAACTAAAAAGCATGAGATAGCACAAATGGCTTTAAAAGAAACTATTCATAGAAATAATTGTATAAAATGTTCTAGGCAGAGAAAAAGAATTTCACATACAGAGTATGCCACATAAGTGAGGTATATACAGCTCCAACTAGCCATGATAAAAACAAATATAAACCAAGGCATATAATAGTCAAGGTCCCAGAAATCCAACACAAGAAGAGAATATTAAAAGTTGTCAGAGAAAACAAATAAATCACCTATAAATCAAGGCCCATTAGAGTCACAGCAGACTTCTCAATATAAAAATCTCAAGGAGAGCCTAGAATGAAGGATATCAAGATCTCAAAAGTAAACAACCTCCAAACCAGATTGACGTACCCTGCAAAACTATCTTTCAAAATTGATAGAGAAATAAGATACTTGAATGAACAAAAAAAAAACTGAAGAAATTCATGAACACCAAAGCAAACTCCAAAATATTCTGAAGGACATTCTATAAAATGATAACAAGGATTACAACTCCATGTACACCAACAGAATTAATCTACCAGGGAAGGCAAGCAATTAAACAGGGGAAAAGGGGAACCAACATCAGAAAAATAATATAACAAGGATAACTCAATACAGATCAGTTATTATCATTAATGTTAATGGTTTCAATTCACCAATCAAAAGAAACAGGCAGAATGGATCAAGAAGCAAAATCCAACAATATGCTGCATACAAGAAATATATTTAATTCAAAAAGAAATCCATAGACAAAGTCAAAGGATGGAAAGCAATATTGCATGTGACAGGAACCCAGAAAAAAGCAGGAATAGCCATTCTATTTGAAGACAAAGTGGATTTCAAGCCAATACTAAGAGAGACAAAGAAGGTCACATCACTACATCCTTGTAAAAGGAATGATCCAAGAGGAAGAGATAAAAAACATAAATATATATGTAACAAATACCAATGCACCCAACTGTATACAGCAAATATTAATGGACATGAAAAGTCAAATAAAGGGCTGGGGATATAACTTAAAGAAACAGCACCTGCCTGGTGTACACAAGGTCCTGTGTTTGATTTCTGGTATCAAAACAACAACAATCAAATAACCATTAATGCAATGGACTGGGGGATCTCAATGTCACACTGTCGAACATAGAAAGAACAACCAGACAAAAAATCAACAATGGCATATTAGAAATGAACCAAACTTTTGAAAAAATGGACTTAGTAGATGCTTACTGAGTGTTCCACCTCACAACATCGGAGTACACATTCTTCTCACCAGCACATGCAATATTCTCCAAAATACACAATATACTAGCCCATAGAACATGCTTAAGTATATGTAGAGGAATTGAAATTATCCCATGCATATTACCAGACAATAACGCAATGAAATTGTAAATCATAGCAAAAAAAGCAGGAGTTCATAAACACATGGAAATTAACATCCTCCTAAACAAGAAATGGATCACAGATGAGATTAAAAAAGAAATAAGACAGTTTCCACAATTAAATGACAATGCCAATACAACATACCAGAACTGCAATTAGAGTAGTCCTATGAGGGATATTTGTAGTGGTGAATTCCCACATCAGGAAAACTGACTGAGCTTTAAAAATTACATCTTCAATATCATTGATTGACATTGGTTTATTTGCCAGAATCTTATGGAAGATTTTTTCCATCTATGTCCATTAGGGTGATTGGCCTATAGTTCTTTTTCTTGGTTGGGTTTTTCTTTGGTTTTGGTGTCAGGATAATACTTGCTTCAAGGAATGAATTTGGGAGTATGGCTTCCCTTTTAATTTCATTAAACAGTTTTAGAAGTAGCAGTATTAGGTCTCCTTTAAATTTCTTGCAGAATTCAGCAGTGAATCCATGAGGGCCTGGGATTTTCTTTGGTAGGAGATTTTTAATTTCATCTTCAATTTCATTGACTCGTATTGTTAGTTTAGATTTTTTTATATCTTCTTGATTCAGCAATGGTAATTCATATGTATTTAGGAATATGTCCATTTCTTCTGCATTTTCCGTCTTATTAGAATACAAATTCTTGAAGTAGGTATAGATGATCTTTTCAATTTCTGTAGGATCTATTGTGATTTCACTCCTTTTATTCATAATTGCATGGATTTGAGTATTTTCTTTCCTTTTTTTAAAGATTGGCTAAGCATTTGTTGATTATGTTAGTCTTTCAAAGAACCAACTTTTCAATTGACTCTTTATATTTCTTCCTTAGTCTGTAATGCAATAATTTCTGCTCTGATCTTTACAATTACCTATGTTTTATGAGCTTTGGGCTTGACTTGCTTTACTTTTTCAAGAGGCTTGAGGTTCAACATTAAGTTCTTTATTTAAAGATAGTGCACATATGCAGGATTGGTTTGACATATGCAACTCAATAAATGTAATACATCATATCACCAGTGCCAAAGAGAAAAACCATATAATCAAGTCAACAGATGCAGAAAAAACTTTTGAAAAAGTCTAGCACTCATTCATGATAAAAACCCTACAGAAAATTGGACTAGAGCATTTTTATCTCAATTTGATAAAATCCGTCTATGTCAAACCAACAGCTAACATCACACTGAATGGACAAAACTGAATGCTTTCACTCTAAAATCAGGCAACAAGACAAAGATGTCCACTGTCTTGACTCTTATTCAATATAACTCTAGAAACTTTAGCCAGAGCAATTAGACCAAAGAAACAAATAAAAGAAATGATAGGAAAGAAAGAAGTTAAATTATTATTAATCATAGATGACATGATACTCTATGGAGAAGATACCAAAAACTTCACCAAAAGATTTCTACATTTAATAACCAAATTCAGTTACATAGGTGGACAGAAAGTCAACACTCAAAAATCAATAGCCTTCCAGTACACGAATAGCAAACTCTCTGAGAGAAAAATTAGGGAAAAAACACCTTTTACAATAGCATCCAAAAAAGAAATATTTAGGAATCAATCGAACAAAGGAAGTAAAAGACCCCTTCAGTGAAAACCACAGTACTCGGAAATAGGAGATTAAATAGGATATCAGAAAATGGAAAGATATCCATTGCTCTTGGGTAGAAAGAACCAATAAAATGAAAATGACCATATTTCCAAAATTGTTATACAGAATCAATGCAATTCCACTCAAAATTCCAACAGCATATTTCACAGAACTAGAGAAAATAATCCTAAAAATCATTTGGAACCAAAAAGGATCTAGAATAGCAAAGGCAATTTTGGGTAACAAATGCAAGGGGGGGGGGATAAAAAATTTGTGACTTGAAATTATACTTCAAAGGTACTATGATAAAAACACCATGGTACTGACAAAATAAACAAACAAACAAACAAACAAACAAAAAACAGACCCCAAAACGAAAAGTTCAGATTAAAAGATGCAGAAACAACTCCTGACATTGTTAGACACTTTATCTTTGACAAAGTTGCTACACACATTCACTAGAAGAAAGATAGCCTTTTTAATAAACGGTGCTGGAAAAACTGGCTCTACATATGCTGAAGATTAAAACTGGACCCATATCTTTCACCATGTACTAAGCTAAAATCAGAATGAATCAAAGATCTAAATATTAAAACAAAAACATTAAATCTGCTGGAAGAGAGAATAGGTAAAATTTTAAAGATATTGATGTAGGCAAAGACTTTATAAACAAAAATTTGATCACACAGGAACTATCACAAAGAATCAACACTTGGGTTCTCATCTTATTAAAAAGCATTTGCACAGTAAGAGAAACCACCATCAGAGTGAAGAGACAACCCACATAATAGGAAAATCTTTTTGGCAGCTCCTCCCCAGACAAAGGACTAATATCTAGCATATATAGAGAACTCAACAATAGAGGTTGGGGATTTAGCTCAGTGGTGGAAACACCTGCCTGGCAAGCATGAGGTTATGAGTTTGATCCCCAGTACAAAAAACAAAAGCAAAAACAAAACCTCAAAAATATCAGATTCCCCAAATTTAAAGACCCTATCCAAAAATGGGCATCTGAAATGAATAGACATTACTCAAATGAAGAAACAGAAATGGCAAATAAATATACTTAAAAATGTTCAACATCACTGGTCGTTTGAGAGATGCAAATTTAAACAATACTGAGATTTCACCACACCCTAGAAAGAATGGCTATTATCAAGAAATCAACCAATAACAAATGCTGGTGGGGCTGTGGAGAAAAAGAAATGCTTCTCCACTGTTGGTGGAGTTTCCTCAAAACACCAGGTGTAGAGATTCCATTTGACCCAGGTATTCCCCTTCTTGGTATCTTCCCAAAAGAATTAGAAGCATCATACCACAGCAATATATGCACACCCATGTTTATTGCCTCACAGTTTTTAATAGTTAAATCTTGGAAAGAGCTCAGATGCCCATTAACTGGTGAATGGATAAAGAATATGTGAGGGGTAAACTGCCAGGGGAAAGAACAAGGCCTTACCAAGAATCAAGCCCTCCCTGTGAACCATTGCCACGTGCAGGCTACTGCCAGTGTGGAGACAGCCAGACCCAAGCCCCTCCCTGTGATGCAGTGCCATTCGTGGATTGCGGGGGGAGAGAACAAAGCTTCACCAAGAAGCAAGTCCCCCTTGCTGTGAACCAGCACCACATGCGGGCTGTCACCGGCAGGGGGACTGTCTTGTTTTGAGGTGCTGCATCATTTTCATTGTTTTATTGGGTTGGGTTTTATTGTCTTTTGTTTTTGTTATATCTGATTGCATGAGCAGCTATATCAAAGATAGCAAAAATATATTATAGTAGCCATTTTGGATTTACTACTGTCTTGATTTGAAATCCTTTATTGCATTCGTTGTTTTGTTTTTATTCTTTCTATTCTATTATGTTTTGTTCAAAGGTATCTGCAGCTATACTGAGGACAACAAGAGGCATTATGGTAACTATTATTGATTTTGTAATGTTTTGAAGTCATGTATCACTTACAATGGTTTGTTTTGATTGGTTTTATTCTGCTTTATTTTCCTTGGTTTTATCCTCTTTAAAATAATTTTTTTAATTTAAAAAAATTATATGTGAGGGAGATATATATATATATTTTTTTTCTTCAGCCATAAAGAAGGATAAGGTTGAGATACTTCTAGGTAAATGGATGCACTTTTAGCTCTTAATCTTAAGTGAAGTAAATCAGACACATATGTATAAATATCACATTTTTCCTCTGATGTGAGAAACCAAAAGTGTAAATAAGGACTAAAATATATAATACATACTGTGAAATAGGAAGAAAATGTTCAAATGAGAAGGGGACCAAAGAAGGGAAGAGGGGGAAAGGAAGAAAGGGAAAAGTAAAAAAAATGAGAAAAGGAAAAAACAGAAACAAAGCTTTTGTAAATGAGGGGAAGAGGGGCTAAAGACAGGGTCGGAGGCTGGAAAAAATAATTAAGTTAT